>JAQIXA010003914.1:0-12681 GCA_034699045.1 Nanhermannia cf. coronata Gr-Ori-00579 | reverse complement strand
GAACCAGCATAAAAAACTGAGTCGATTGGCTATCTCGGATTTCAAAATCTCCCAGGTGTGGTTAAAAAATTTTTTCCAAATAAAATTAAAATCTTCTATACCATAATAAGTAATGTAATGAGGATTAGGTTTTAAAGATGAAATAGTAGAAATAATTAAAAATAAATTGTCAAATTCATCTCTCACAAAAACAAGTTCAAGTTCAAAGACTTTTTTGACTGACTAAAAACTACAGCCTGGCCTCCTTACTCAATAATATGTAGGTATGTAAATATAAAAACCAGAATAATAATATAGAATACATAGCATAGCTACCTACCTGTAATTTGTACGTATACCGTATGTCTGTATGTATGTATGTCTGTCTGTCTGTATTCACTTTTTTAAAAAAAATGCCTTTAGGCTACAAATACAAAACACCTGCTGCACCTGCACCACAACACTAAGACAAAATTCAAAAATCCGAATTTATAATCAGCTCATCGTTAGTCCCAGTCTCTCCAACCGGCCCTTATCTAAAATATTTTATAAATTATAATTAAAATAACGAATTATTTATTAGTCAAATTTTAATTATATATTATTGTAAGTTATATAAACCTATATTTAATGTAAAATTAGTCATTTTGTACATTATTTACCTTATTATATTTATTAAAATTAGTTTGGGTATTAATATTCACTGTAAACTGCCCACATTATCAAATCTAGATTGACATTTTTGATTGTCAAAATCTGGTTTTTCAGAGCTGAAACTGAAATCCCCGAGGCTATAAAATATAAAATTCCTTTTTTTTTCTTATTTTGAAAAGTTACGAGCTTAAATCCTGCTCCACATTTTTCGATTTTTTGATTTTCGTTTCAAATTCCACGATTATTCAGAATTCAGCTCAGCAGCTGACAATTCGTTTTTTTTTAATTAAAATTTTTAATTACAATTAAATTAGTCCTATATATAATTGCTAATAAGGGTATGTCCTAATAGATCAATACTCATTTATCTTGTTGATTTAATTAATATTTTAATATAATTACCTTTTTTTTTCTATTCTAGATAATACACCTAATAGAATCTGCTACACTTTTAAACTGCTGACAATTAATTGGACTGTTTAATTTTGAGGATGATTTTAGGACTGGGTACTACTGGACGAGTGTAATTTTGACCTCTAAAGGTCAAATTTAGGCTATTGAGAAGGGTCATGGGTTATTTTGCTGATCATATTAAGGGTAGTGCATTTCAAAAGTTGAGGAGGAAAATCGTGGCTGGAGGGCTTCTCTACACCATCACTGTTGGAGCACTTTTTATGTAAGTCCATGTCAATTATTATTATTACACGGTTTTTTTTTTATTTTTAATTAATTACTAACTAATTATTACCATTATTATCTAATTTGGACCATAATAGTCTTTTTATATCTCGTAATTATACATATTTAGGTATTAACTTTTAATTATATAATTATTTAAACAAGTTTGGTTAAGATCGGTCCAGTAGTTCTCGAGTTATCCTCGGGACAGACATACAACAGAGAGACAGACAAACAGACAGAAAGACAGTAACAGACAGACAGACAGTATCAGACAGACAGAACGACAGACAGACAGACAGAAAGAAATACAGTAAGAGACAGACAGAACGACATACAGACAGACAATATAAATATATGTATAACAAAAACTAATTATTTTTTATAATTGTAATTATATTTAACAGATTGTTTGCACCTGGGCTGAAACGATTTAGTAAGGAATTAGGAGAGGGTGGTAAGTACCTACCTATATATTATTATTATTACCTAATACAACTATGGTCTATTCTATTTATTTGGTTTATTTTTAATATAAATTTATAATTATTTTGTAGGTAAATATGAGGATCCACAGTGGGTGAAAGACCGAAATGAATTATTACGATTAGGCCTCACTCATAATTCACAATCCATCGAGCAGATTGTCAAAGAATTTGAAAATGTTGATGGAGAAAAGGGACCCTCAAGTGTCTCATAAAAATCACCAAATAATTATTTTTTTTTGTAAAAGTGCCCAGTAGTAATAAGTGAATGTAGTGATAAAAAACAGTAGTATTTTATTAGTGGTGGTTCAGTTCTAATTTGGATTATTTGGACAATTAGATTTATATTTCAAGATTAAAAGTGCCTATAATTAGCCTTAAGTACCCTTAGCCTTAAGGTAGTCAATATGAGTAAATTATCTCGTAATAAAAATCGTGGTGGTCGAGGAGGTAATAAAATAAATGAATTAAAAGATCCTGAAGTTGAGTTGGCGATTGCTCTCTCCAAGTCCCTTCAAGCTCAAATTGATGAAGAAGCCTTAAAGGAGAAGGCCTACCTCGTCGAAATTGGGCTGGAGGATGAAGTCATCTTTAAGGAAAATAAAGTCGAGATTGATGATGAAGAGCCACAAATTTTTGTTGAGCCTAAAGGTTATTATTACTATTATTATTATTATTATTCTTATTGTCTTTTCTATATTAAGGGGCTACCACCTCCATACACCTAAAGTCTAAATTCTGCCACATGTTATCAAATGGCATTTTTACTTCCACCCGATGAGGATTATTTTTATTATTTTCTATCTTAAGGGGCTACCTTCATCGCATCCTAAAGCCTAAATTCTGCCACATGTTATCAAATGGCCTTTTTACTTCCACGCAGATGAGGACCATATCTCTACAAGTACTCCACGTAGAGACTTTTTTTATTAGCTCCCTACACACATTTTAAAACTATTTGCGTGAAAAAACTATTTATAAATGCTCAGGAACAAAGTAAAAAAGATGGACAAAAACTTTTTTTGCTTTTTTCTACATTGTTCCTGAGCATTTATAAATATTTTTCCCGCAAATAGCTTTAAAATGTGTGTAGGGAGCTAATAAAAACAGTTTCAAGTCTCTACGTGGAGTACTTGTAAAGATACCTTCGACCGAAATCCCCCAAAAAAGGCCATTTGATAACATGTGACAGAATTTAGACTTTAGGGTGCTATGCAGGTAGTTCCTTAATTCCATAATTATAAATTGCTTTTGCCTTATGCCTTATGCTCTACCAAAATCCCAGCAGGATTTGGAACCTTCCTCATCTCCAGCTACCGTTCATATTTTTTAAAAGGGCCATATGATAACATGTGGCAGAATTTAGACTTTAGGTGTCTGTAACAAGAGCCTTAAACTCATTTTTATTTTGGTTTATTTTTAGGTCGTAAAAGAAGAAAGAAGGCTGAGCCGAAATTAAAAATTGTCTCGAGGTTGATGAGCATCTCAGAGGCTGAGCGGCAACTTTGTCTGAACAATCGAGTCGCGAAAATTTTGGAGGAAAGTTCAGTCGAGTTAGAAAATATTGAAAATGATGTCGACTTGAAAGTAACAATTCCTAATGGGATTTCATCAAGATTAATCCCATTTGTTAATTATGTAAGTATTATTTACTAATATTAAACCCAAAATTCCTTTGGGCTGTTAATGTGGCCTTTACAAAGGTCAAAAAGTAGAAAAAAGTGTAAAAAATAGCAAAAAAAATTGAAAAAATTAAAAATAATCGCCCGGGATCGAACCCGGGGCCTCTCGCTCGTCACGCAAAGCGCTTGCTAATTACGCTATGTTATGGGGAGTTCATATTTTCTAAGAATTTAACAAAACTACCAATCGTGAACTCAGAGAAGTTGTAAATTAAAGTACCCAACTAATTTATACCCTCTGATTTAATCTCATCCCTATTGTGGTTGAAAATACCCCTATATTTATAGTCAAACTCGATGAAATTAAACCAGATTATACTAAATTAGGGCAAAATTGCTTTTAAAAAAGGCTTGAAATGACAAAATTTACGATTTCCACTTTCCAGGCATAATAGTGCTCGAAAATATTGAAATTAAGAGTCTTTTCTCAAGTAATTTTGGCCAATATTTCAATATTTTTAATTTTCTTTCAGTGTAAAAAGTATATTCCAGTGTATTTACAATCAAACTTTGTATATTTAATTTTAAAATTGATTTTTTTTGTTGTATTTTTTTGTAGGAAAACCGATTATGGAACTTTGCTCATTCAGACTTAGAAGATGATAAAAAGAGTTCAACAATTAGAGCTTTAAAAGAATGTAAAATTAGAAATAAATCACCTGTCAAAACTGAAGCTTCTAGTAAAATTCAGATTCCAGGAGGAATTGAAAATAAAGCAAGTTGTGGTGTTGGTGGAGATTCAATCAGCAAAAATCCTACAAAAAAGAAGAAGATTTTGGATGAAATCGAAGAAAAAGTGGTTAAAAAAGCCAAATTATACACAGAAGTGTGTGTACAAACAGATGTGGTTGAGATTCAATCGACTGAAGTTCAAACGATAATTAAAAAATATACTGACCAGTCATGTCAAACAGATGATAATGTGATTATAATCGATAAAAAGACATTGGAAGATGTGAGAGATGAGTCAGTTTTATTTAATAAAAATTTAGAGAATCATTTTGAGAAAAATAGAAATTCTTCGATATCAAAATCAAATCAACGAATACACGATGAAGGCTATTTATTTAATAGTGATGATGATGATGATGAAAATAAAATTATCGACATTTCGAGTGACATAAGTTTTGATTTTGGAACACAAAAACAACCAGCACTTGGACTTGGACTTACAAGTTCACCACTTGTTGGTCGATCACAAATTCAACCATTTCTTCAAGTCAATAATAATAAGAATAATAATAAGAATAATAAAAATAAAAATGAGGATGATGTTGAAAATAATTTAGATTGGGAATCCATGGATGAAAATGATTTACTCCAAGTTGAGGCATTGGAAAAAGCATCTGAAGAAGAATCACAAAATTTTGAGCAAAATCTCATCAAAACGGTAAAGATACTTTTTGTGCGAGCGAAGCGAGCACATACTTTTCAACTTTGCTTCCAATTTGTTCCTCTGTATGTATGTACTTATGTCTGTATGTCCAGAGGATAACTCGAGAACTACTGGACCAATCTTAACCAAACTTGGCGTGAAGGACCCCCATAGGGTGGGGGTCTGCCATTTCCACAAAATACCCAGGTGCCCCCACCCCTTGCGGTGCTGCGAACCCTTTAAGGGTCCGCCGGAACCGCAAATTTTTTTATTTGATATAAAAGTTCCTCATGGCTTGAAATGCAAATATATATGGTCCCCCCGGAACCGCAAGGTGGCCCTTGGAACCGCAAAATTTTTTATTTTACACACGCTTTGCTCACAATTAATAATCTACTTCTTGTGAGTTGATTAAAGCCTAGTACTAGTTAAATAACTATATATGTATTATTCTTTTTACAGCCACCAAAAAACGTAGGGTTGAATATACTAAGAGAAGAACCGAAAACACCACCACAAAATTATAATCATCATTTTAATAATCAACGACGACTTCGATTTTCAGCATCACAAGGAGATTCTTCAGCACATTCTCCTCAAACTCCAGTTACTCCAATGTTAGAATATTCTACAATTGATACACCCATTTTAAAGGTGAGTAAAAAAAAAATTAAAATTTATTTACTAAATAAATAGTGAAAATGGGGAAAAAGGGCTAAAGCGTTTGCCTCGTCAGTCCGTCTGTCTGTCTGTCTGTCTGTCTGTCTGTCTGTCCGCGCATTTGCGGCCGAACCGCTGATCGGATTTATACCAAAATTGGCACACATATAGAACTCGATGAGCTTTATCGAATGATGTGTACATTTGCCTTGTTGATTTGGCGGGAAGTTTTGAAAATTTCAAAAAATTAAAAAAAAAACATTTAAATTTCAAATCTTTTGGAGTAAAAATAAAATAAGAAGTTTAAAACTAAACTATATTTATATATAAATTATTCTGAGGGTGCGGGCTTTTGTGAGAGCAAAACCGATTTATTTGGTTTAGTAGATCATTGTTTTGGTTTTTTTTTTTACTATATTTGCTAAGCTAGCTGGATGAAATCAATTTCAGCCGGCTAATTGCCAAAATTGTAGATAGATAGTTAATATTAGTACCTACAAATTAATCATAAGGTTTGAATATAATCTTGTTAAATTTTAATTTATTCTATTAATAGGTAATATAATATAGGTATAGGTATTTTGATTCTAAAACATGTTTTTTTTTCTAATTTTTGTAGCAAGAAATGAAGAGATTTGGGCTGAAGCCTCTACCAAGATCGAAGGCTAAAGTTCTTTTAAGACACATTTACAAAGAAACTCACAAAAAATGAAAAAAAATTTTTTTGACTCAACTTCAGGCTCAGGTTTTTATGCTACCACCCCCTTCATAAATAAATTGACATATCGACGATTAAGTAGTGACAAATTGCATTATCTCGATTTTTTGTCAAATGCAAATTGCTCTAACTCTTATTTTTTTGAAAAATGGGGTTTTGATATCAAAAAATAGCAAAAAAAAATCGTCAGAAACAGGGATTTTACGTTTTCTTCTGAGAGAAATCAACAATTTTTTCGAGATGTAGGGAATTGCAATTTACAAAAAATCGAGATAATGCAATTTGCCACCATAATAGTCGATAATATAGTTAAATTCTAAAGTAATAAGGCAATACTAATCGTGCTATTTAAAAATTATTAACATGTAGTATTCTGTACTCTAAATTTTAAAAAATTTACATTTATTTATGTAGTAGATACTGGGGGTACTTTGGGTACTTTTTGATTTATTTTGAGTTGATTTTGGTTGAAATTTGAAGACAATTTTTTTCTTATAAAAATGTAAAATTTCTTACTTGTAGTACATATTGTATGTAGTACCATATTATTATTATTATTTGCTTATAATTTTAAATAATAAATTACTTATACATTTAATTTACCATTTACATTTTTGTCCTGTATACTATATAGGTAATAAGTAGGTAATTAATTTTCTATTTAAAATTTTGAGGATTTTGAGATCAAAGTTAGTTTAAGATTAAGATTATACAGGGTGGTCCAGAAATTTTTTTTGAAACTCTCGAACTTTTTTTTTGATTTTAAATATTAAGTTGTTTGTGGCCCACCCTGTATAATTTAGTACGAGATTTTGTATGTCGGTAAATTAGTTTCTTTTCGAGTGAATCCGGATTGAGTTTTTCTGCATAGTTTCGATGGTTTGAGTATTTCCAAGCAATTTCTGTACGAGGTCCTTCATTTCGTCATAAGAGTAAACCCTTTCCCCAAATTCATTCTCTTCTTCCTCTTCATCTTCATCACTTTTAATAGAAAATAGAAAAAAAATTGAATTTTTTATTAATCATTATATATACAGGGTGTTCCAAAAGTAGTTGGCTTATGTTTAGGTCTTAATATAGTATAGACCTTATAGGATTTTTAAACAAGTAAAATATACAATAGATAGAGAATTTAACGGAGATTCCGAATATCTAAACATTTTTAGGCTAAGTTGAACAGGTCAAGGTCAAAAGTTATGGGTCATTGAATAGAAGGCATAACATGGGAAAAGATTTGAAATGTGCTAAAATTACACAAAATGTCAAAATTTACAGCTTTCGAGCACTATTATGCCTAGAAAGTGTAAATTTTTTACATTTAAAATCTTTTGGAACAAATTTTTGTTCAAGGTCAAAATCTGGTTTATAAGAGCTTTGAGAACTTGGACCAAAAATGACAACTCAATCCGAGAATCGAACCCGCGCTCGCTCCCCAAGAGCCATGTCTAATGCCAACGTGCTAGCCACCTTAGCCAATGAGTCATTTCATATCCAAGTTTCTTTACAACTAACAATAAGATATCAACCTGTACATCTTATCATGGAAATGTTTAGAGATTCGTAATCTCTGTTAAATTCTCTATCTATTCCATATCTTACTTGTTTAAAAATCTACAAGGTCTATAGTATATTAAAGCCTATATATTTTCGCCACCTTATTATGAAACACCCTGTATTTATATTATAAAATAAGTAGGTAATTTAGGATTGTATTTACATACAGTAGGAATGAAGACATGACTATAGGTGGAACATATGGACCTCCACTGGACCTGGGTTCAAAGCTGAGTCTGTGTGTCAGCAGAAATCTTGCTGGGAGATTGTTGGATGGTGGTGGAGGATTTTTGTCAATCTCATACGCGACCCGCAACTCCAGCTTCTTCTTGTAGTGAAGTAAATCATCCACTCTCTTCTCCAGGATTGACATACAAAGATCAGCATTTCGAGAATTTACACCTTCATATTTTCCTATAATAGATACGAAGGAAATTAGAGAGACACAATCACTGAATTTTTTTTAGTCATTTTATTTAATAAAAGATCTATTTTTTTAGTAAAAATAACCCTATCGCAGTAATTAGCATAATTGGATCATGACATGTAATATATAAAATCTAAGTTTGTTCAACCTCTATCGAATGAGATTTATATCATGAAAATCGGGCAGATGGTTTTCAAGTTATTCACATTCAAAGTAAGTCCAGTCAATTAACGAATACCCTGTACCCACCTGTATATCTGACAAATTGCATTATCTCAATTTTTTGTAAATTGCAATTCACTACATCTCGAAAAAGTCGATTTTTTTGCTATTTTTTGATATCGAAACACCATTTTTCTCAATGAAAAAATATCGAGTTAGCCTAATTTGCATTTGACAAAAAATCGAGATAACGTAATTTGCTCACTTAATAATCGACAAGTAGGTTTAAGTGTTATTTTTAAGAAATTTTCTTAACCTAAAAGCCTCATAATTCCAGAATCATCACAATCAGCCATTTTAAAAAGCTGGTCAAGTTCTCTGAGGAAGTCGGCTTCTTCTGTCTCAGAAGATTGCTGTTTTTCCTCGAGGGCTGTAACTTGTCCATCTTGGAGTATGAGGTGGGAGATGAGGATGGCGAGGTCAGCTCTCCACGTGATTTTCCTCAACTTCTTCTCTTGGTGGAGTTCCTCCATGTTCTTCACCTTCTGGATGATGGTGTCGTAGATCTTGAGGGTCTCACAGTCCAGCTGAGAAATCATCTTAAACTGCTTAAATTGAATTTGCTCCAGGGATCGATACTCTCGGATTAACACATTCTCATCATGCGAATTTGCAAGCTCAAGAATTTTTAGAAAACTATAAAAAAATCAAAAATCAAATCAATTAAAATTTACCTAATAAAAGGATTCTACTGTGAGAACTTGGAGAAAAATGTAAACACAATCCGGGAATCGAACCCGCGCTCCCTCCCCAAGAGCTACTTCTAAAGCAAACGTGCTAGCCACCTAGCCAATGAATCATTTCATACCCAAGTCTCTTTACTCTCTTTACTGATTCTGAGATATCAACCTGTATCTCACACATGAGAACATTTTTTGGGTTCTACTATAGCTATAGGATAGGTTTGAAAGTGTGGTTCATATGTACAAGGTGTTCCAAAAGTAGATGGTATGTTTAGGTCTTAATATAGTATAGACCTTGTAGGATTTATAGACAAGTAAGATATACCAATTGAAAGGAAATTACACAGAGATTCAGAATATCAAAATCTTTTCATGATAAGTTGAACAGGTCAAAAGTTATACAGGGTCAATCAACTCAAGACTTTTCCATGGGAAGAAAATTGAAAAAGGCCAAAATTGCTTCCAAAAAGGCTTGAAATGTAAAAATTAATGATTTCCAGGCATAATTATAATTGTTCCAGTGTTCGAAAGTTGTAAATTTTGATATTTCTGGTCATTTTGAGCAATTTTGGAACATTTTAAATTTTTCCCCCATGTTATGCCTTTAGTCCAGTTCATGTTATGCCTTCTGTATCGTTAAATTCTCTATCGATTGGGATATCTTACTGGGTTTAAAAATCCTACAAGGCTACAAGGTCTATACTATATTAAAGCCTAAACATTTTCACCATCTACTTTTGGAACACCCTGTACATATGAACCACTCGACTTTTTCAAACCTATACATATGATCTCATATAAAACTCCTAGTAGACACTCAAAAATGTTCCCTTGTTTGTTAGTATAATTGTATTAGTATTAAAAAAACGAACCTTGCTTTATAGTGTCTGATGGTTTTATAAAGTTCATCAAGTCTTTCAAGGGTCCTTTTTGGAATTGTTTCACTTTCTCCAGATGGTCTCTTACGGTCCTTGGCATTCATAAATTTCTGAATTTTATCCTCATTATCTATAGTACAAAAAAAAGCCAAAATTACAAAAAATAGTATAAAAAAATAATATCAGGGGAAACGAACTCAGAACTCTTCCAACGTCCTTCATATCACGACGAAAATTTTGCGAGTCCTTATCATGCATGTCCTTCAGTTTATGAATATTCTTCCTTAGATCATCTCTAAAAAAAATTATAAATTTTTATGGTCCACCCTGTATAATAATAATAATATGTAATAATATATAATATAATTTAAAGACCTTTGATCATAGTCCAATGCAGCATTTTTGGCCAATTCATTCATGAGGTCTTTCAAATTGTTAATTTTTCCTTTGTAGAATTGACATTTCCTGTAGAAATTCCCACGGTCTTTTAACATGGTACGAATCTCTGACCTCTCAGCTCGATTTTTATGAACCACCGTGTCAAACTGGCTCACCATCTATAAAAAAAAAATCATAATTCTTAAATTTTGGCTCAAAATTTTGGACTATTTTAAACAAACAAGTTTTATAAAAATGATTTTCAAAAACCTCAGGTTTTTTGAAGTTAAAATTGAAATCATGAGTTTTTTTTATATCAGGCAGGGAAGGGATTGTATTTTTTATATAATATAACTTAAACATATATAATAAATATGGTTCTATGTATACTTCTATGCTTTACTTTATATTTTGTATTGCCAATTTATATCTAGATCTTTATTTACGAATAGTTAGGGAAGGAAAGATATTTCTTTAACTCTTAACTCTTTTATACATAAATGTATTTGCGTCATTCAAGATGATGCAATTCTTTCTAGGTCTTTCTATTTCTGACTTTTGGCTCAAAATCTATTTTAGCTACGACATTTCACATATTTAGCCAATATCTAGTAAATAATATGTATATTTATAAAAACCTGTTTTGTGACCTGAAAACCTGTTTTTGGAAAATTTCCTAACCTGTCAAAACCTGTTTTTGGAAAATTTCCTAACCTGTCAAAACCTATTTTTGAACATTTTAAACCTGTCAAAACCTGTAAAAACCTATTTTTTGAACATTTTTAACTTGTAAAAACCTGTAAAAACCTGTCAAAACCAATTTTTTGAAAATTTTTAACCAAAACCTATCAAAACCTGTACGTGTTTAACCTGAGGCCTGAGGTTGTCAACTTAGGATGATGAGGGTTAACAAACAAATACCTTGTAAAGACGATTTTCGAGTGATTCGAGTCTTTTTCCAGCCCTTGCAGGTGTTGGAGTCACACCAAAAATCCTCTTGACCTTCAACTTCTGGTTTTGTAATTTCCGTAGGATTTTATCCATGTTGATGCTCATCTCAACCAACTCTGAACTTGCCATACAAACTGACTCCATCACCGTCTCATACTCCTCAACAAGATCCAGAATCCTATGGAAAAAAATTACAAAAAATACAAAAAATACACATATCGGTTGTACTATGACTATACCTTCTAATAACGAGCATAAAATTACACGAGGTTTGAAACCCACGAGGTTTTTAAGATAAAAAATGAATTTCGAGATAGAAAAAACTCCGAAATTTGTCAAAAAATTATTAAAATTCTAGAAATATTTCATATTTTTAAATTAGTAAAGTATACTAAACCAAAACCAAAGCCTCGAGGTTTTCAAAACCTCAAAACCTCGAGGTTTCAAAACCTCGAAACCTCGTGGTTTTGGTTTTGGAATGCTAAGGCTAGGTCAGGAGACCCTTAATTGACTAAATTAATAAGGGATTATAATAGGTATAAAAGGGCAGGGTTACTTTTGATGAGTGGCGATGTTTCTTCGGACGTTTGCAGGCGATCCAGCATTTTTCAGGTCAGCCTGTCAGAATTTCACAAATAATACACAGTACATATTTAATGATAGAATTACTTAAATAATACATAGGTACCCTACTATAATACTAAAGTATGTACCTAAATACTGATATATAATAAAATAATAATTTTTTTCAAGTAAAATGGAGACTATTATAGGGTGGGTACTTGTATATTTTCTTTGGCCTTTTTGAGTAGTTCGAGGAGTTGACCTCTCCTCTGTGACATGGTTGAGCCATTGGCCAAAATCTTTCGTCCATCTTCCTCCACTTTGAGATATCGACGCTGAACTTGACCCAGCTCTGAGAGAAGGTACCTGAAATTATTCATTTTTTTATTAATTTCTATATTTTTTCATCTAAAATTATGCTTTTTTTTCTCAAGAAAATGACCATTTTGATCTGGGCATGTCATGTGACCAAAGGTCAAATATGGCTCTTATGAGCACTTTACATAGTTTTCCTTTTTGTAGGTCATTTTGGATGATTTTGAACTCCAAATAACTTGGGACAATATGGATTATATCCTCATGTAAGGTTCCATATTATTTGACATTTTTGACCAAAATTAGGTCATGTGTTATGGTCAAAATGGATATTTGACCTTTTGACCAGCATTTGATCACATGACAAGGTCCAAATATTCATTTACAAGGTTAAATATATGTACTAGGCTTTAATCAACTCACTAGAAGTTGATTATTAATTGTGCGAGCAAAGCATTGAAATGTTATTTTTATCAAA
>JAQIXA010003913.1:0-12689 GCA_034699045.1 Nanhermannia cf. coronata Gr-Ori-00579 | reverse complement strand
TTTTGGATCAGTTGTCGTTGTCATTGGACCAGTTGTCGTTGGATCAGTTGTCGTTTGATCAAGTGTCGTTGGACCAGGTTGTTTTTAGTCAACTGGTCAGTTGTCGCAGTACCTTAAATTGAACCAAATACCCGTTATTTTTATCACAAATTATCCAATATCAAAGAGCTTTCAAGTCTCCACCTACACCAATTATCAATATACCAAAATAGAATACCAAAAAATCTAGAATTTGGAGAATCTTCCAATAAATTTGAACCTAACAAAGTTAGTTAAATTGAAAAAAAGAGACTTGAAAGAGTATTATGATTAGAAAATATCAAAGATATTGACTATATTGACAGTTACTTTTTTTAAAGTAAAAGTTGACCAATTGTCCAGATTCATGTGAAATGTCAAAAAATACTTTTTTTTGTTAGCCAAAAATTGAAATTTTTTTACTTCCACAGTTTTTACTTTTTTTTACACAATCTCTTTTACTTTACTTTTACTTTATCTACCTATGTACTAGGTATATGTTTTTTACCAATTGGGATTTGATGCTGATCGATCGGGGACTTTCCGAGACATCAAAGTTCGGAGAAAAAAAAAACTTTTTTTGCCTTCAAAGTTTTTTCTTTACCAAAAACTCCCCCTACTACCTACTAGTATAGTACTGGTACTGGTACTGGTACCCTACTATTCTCATTCTCATTTTTTTATTCTTTTTTTTCAAACTCCTTCAAACTTTTGTGTACTTTGTAATAGTTTCTGCTTGAGGAGAGAAATTGTCTTTTACCATACTTATATACTCAAGTTAGAAGTATATTTATTAAACTATAGATTTTGCTTATATAAGGTAGGGTACTTTATATCCTCTAGGTAGGTATGAAAATTGAATCTAAACGAGTTTTTTTTCTACTTTTTTTATATATATTCTTCTCGGTATTTTGACTCATCTCACCTTAATTTTGGAACTTGACCTTGACCTTGACCTGAACTTTCTTTGTGGGGGATGGTGTGATCTTGTGGAATTAAATGAATGGATTTCATATTGATATTTCAACATGAACCTGAACTTTAACTTGGTCTTTAACAACAGTGAATGGATGACTGCTATTTCGAACACGGTATAAAAAATATTTTATTAAAGTACCCCCATATACTTAGCATTAGTATTAGGCAAGTACTCAGAAAAGTGCATGATATACTTATACTCAGACAAATTAACTTGTTTAAGAGACAACCTTTAAATTTTTCATTAGCTTTTGCCCAAAGTCTGCCAAGTATCTACTAGTATGTAGGTATATATAGATACTGATAGTAAAGTAGTAGGGTACTTATAGAAAGGTTCTATTAGTAACTACATACTAGAAAGAAGAGTAGAAGGTCAAAATGTTCATATAAACTCTATAAAATAATAAATACACTTGCACATAAAGGCTTTATGTTTTACTATATGAATATTGTAGTATTAACCATACCGTGCAGTGCAGTGTAAATTTTTATTAAGTTACAGTGAGGCTCTGTTATCTCTCACAAGTAAAAGTTTACCTAGGCCAAAAGATCTCAAAAATTTAAAAAAAAACTGCTAGCTTCATTTGGTATAAAACGCATAAACTAAAGAATTTTAATAAAAACCAAAACAGAATTTCGAAATAAAACTCATCTAACCCACCTTTTCTAGTTAAAATGACTTTTTTTTTGGCAAACTTTGAAAATACAAGTTTGGAAATACAATAGGTAGGGTACTTCTCTTTGGTTTTGTATTGAAACTTGCTTGAAGTAAGAGAGAGATTCTTTAAGTTTTGAATCATAAAGGACCTTTACTTTTGGGTACTTAAGTATTTTCTACTACAAGGTATATAGAAAATTAGAAAAGTACACAAAGGAATAGAATGAAAAGTTAAAATAAAATTCTCTCAATATCTGTATCTGTACTCTGTACAGTTTGTTCTATATGCAAAACAGTCCTAGGTAAATACAATATTCTCGGAAATTAGAATGAGATAAAATAATAAAAAGTAAAAGTACCATCCTTTCTATTTACTACTAGAACAAGATAGTACTCTACTTACTTATAATATATATACCATAGCTGTTTTATCAAGGTTATGAATAAGTATACTAGGGCTACTTATATACTTACTATTAGGAGTTATATCAAAATATGAATATTATATTATTTGAGTTTGAGACTCACATTCTCAAGGGACAAGTTGACGAGATTTTTTTTTTCTATTCTGTCTGTTTTTTCCGGCCTAATGGAATAGAATCAAATAGAAATATAAGAGAATTAGATTGGAAATTTGAGACTTGATTTATACATATACCTGGACGATTTGAACTTACCTTGATACCTAAAGGGTACTTGGATATGATTGCATATCAAGTTTCCAAATTTCGAAAAAAATAGACTAGACTAGACGGAGGATGATAGGTATGTACATAATTAAAGCCAAACTCAAAGATTCCATTTACCCAGTTCTATGGTGAAAGTTATTAGACATTCATTTCCCCTATCTATACATAGCTACATATATTTATACATTGTAGTTGAAGTATATGGAGAAAGTTTCACCAAGAGATTAAATTCTATCGAGTGAAAGTAAAATTTCACTGAGCCATTCAAAATCTCGAATTAAAATTTAGAAAATGAATTTCCAAATTTTATTATATCTGTAGATAGTTAGATATAGAATTAGAAGCGATTATACAAATTACACTTTCATCTATCTACTCGTATAGCTCTGTAGTGTTCTATACAAGTTTTAAAGTTTAGAAGTGTATAGGCTATAGAAAAGTATTTTCTAATTCTAATGATTACACCTCGTGTGCTTTAAACATTTGAGTTTTATTAATATGTACTCTAGGTATAGTATTATGTAATTCTAAATATGTACTTCTCAATAGCCTTGAGAATTACATATTGAGGAAAGTGAGGAAAGCTTTTTGTGAAAGCTCTCTCTTGGCCAAATAACTTTTCCTATCGGAAATAAAGAACCAATGGCAATGGGGAATTGAAATGAATTCAATGAAATGAAAATGAAATGAATGAAATTGCATAAGTCTTTCTGTCATCAATCTAAATGCCTTTTATACCATAGACACTGTCACTTGTCCCAATCACAATTCGTTATATATGTAGTAGTCTTGAAAGCTTCACATTTTGTGAAGCTGAAGGTACAGAAATTCATAAGCATTTTACATTTTACATTCTACCAGTAGCAGCTGCCTTTCAGATATTTTTCCATAAAAATCTAAATTTGGTAAAAGTTATAGGATTTTAATACATGTGAGTATACAAACTTTGAGCTTCAATTTCTAAAAATTCCTATAATCGAAAGTATTAGCCAGAAAATAGAATTTATTCGACTACTATATAGGTAATCTGAAATCTGAGAAAATATTTTTTGCAAAATTTAAGATGTAAAATTTACATTTGGATGTACCTACCTATCTGATATTTGGATGTACCTAACTTTAACTTACACCATAAGTTAATATTCAATCAAGATAACATAATTTACTTGTATTTTTGAAGATCCTAGAAGATTGTCAGTAGTTTTTATAATTTGGACAATCTAGTTTTGAACAAATGTCCAATAAATCTTTGATGGAATCTATTCTATTTCCATTTCTAAACGATTTTATTCAATTATTGTTCTAATTTCTCCTTTACTTACTTACTTGCTTATGCTGTACTTAAGTATGTATTATGTATATAAAGTGGAATTCCAAGTTCTATTTACAAGTGAAATATTTAAGGAGAAATTTTGATAGGAGGAGCTCTTCGAATCTAATTTGACTCGATGAGACTCATTAATTTTGACAAAAAATACCCACAGTATTCCCCCACTTATAGAAAGGGTGGTTGAGAGAAAGTATAATTTATAAATACTAGTCCTACATATAGTATCTGTAGATGCAGGGATAATAGTTTTTATTTAATGACCTCCATTTCTTAAGTGCAAAGATAAGAAAAGGGGAGCATTAATTTTTACAAGAATTTCTATTTTTTTTCAGAAAATACTAAAATAAAAACTATCAAAATTTTAGCAATATATAGTCTTTAATAATTATTTTATCTTACTTAAAAAGGATAAAATAAGATCTTTAGTTATAAAAAGGGTCATATTGCTTACTCGTTATTTCCTAAATAAGTATAGAACTGATAAATATAGACCAAAAATGGAGCTTTTATCAAAATTTTGAGAATATTTGATAGATTTCTGATTATTTCAAGGTTACATAATACGAGTAGGTCGGTAATTTAGTGTAGATTATGTATTAAAGCCACCAACT
The DNA here is from genome assembly GCA_034699045.1 of Nanhermannia cf. coronata Gr-Ori-00579. Taxonomy (NCBI): domain Eukaryota; kingdom Metazoa; phylum Arthropoda; class Arachnida; order Sarcoptiformes; family Nanhermanniidae; genus Nanhermannia; species Nanhermannia cf. coronata Gr-Ori-00579. The sequence continues at coordinate 8,405 of JAQIXA010003913.1, read as the reverse complement.
ATCACTTTTTCTCACACATTGTATCTTTAATTCTCGCCTAGTTTTCGAACTAAAATGTTGAAATGAAACGATTTTAGTTCGAGTATTTATGTGAGGGTTAATGAGGACCTTGAATTGAGAATTGAGTTTCATTTTCATTTTCATTTTCTAGATTAGGATTTGATATTCGCATTGGTATTTGGGCATTGAAAATGAGAGAGTAGAATTGGATTGAAAAAGATCCCTTTTATGCTTTTAGATCGGGGTTCTCTCTCCTATCTTTTAACTTTTAGATAACATTCTTTCGATTTCTATTACCATTATATGGGATTAATGCCGGGTGTTAGATCTAGTATTGAATTGCCATAAAGAAAAAAACAGTTTTTTATCTCTTAAATAGAGGATTTCTTCAGGGTAAGAAAGAAGATTCTTTTTAAAAATTCTCTTTTTTCGATCCACGATTCGCCTCTTTTTCTCAACTCTCAAATACCAACAAAAAGCTGTTTTCTTTTTGGCTCTGGATTTCTTCAGATCTCAGATCTTTTACTTATTCTTATTATGAGAATCGAACCGTTAGTTACATTTTTATAAGTACCCTACTTACCTATATCTATTTCAAAAAGATACTTTTTCCAGACTTCAGACCTTGACTTTGGATTACTAGTATAGTACTAGTACCCTAGAAATACTCGCACTACTTTGAATAACTGCTAATACTGAATGTATTGAATTTTATTCAAGTTTGCAAGACTTTTAATGCCAATACATGTAGCAATTTACAAGACATAAATAATGGTTTAGCTTTAGAGACAGAGATTCATTGATTGTCTTTAAAAATATATATTATTTTTTTGTCGCTTTTTGTAGCTACCACCACCGCCAACAATTCAACAGCCAAGAGGAGACGGACTCTCTTCTTCAAACTCAAAAAACCAGCAGAATAATAAGAGTCAACCACAAAATAATAAATCGAGTGATCTCATCTCATCAAGTAAGGAAATTTACTGATATTTATTCCATCGTATTTTGTATTTTAGATTAAAGTCTTAAAGAGAATTATAGTATCTAGCAACATATTACAAAATAGTATAGTTAACAAGAGGAATAGCAGGAATAAAGAGAGGATATCAAGTCAAAAAAATTGTATTGAAAAATCTTGTCTAGTCTAAATCCAAAGTTCAAATAATTTATCATCTTGAAAGTAAATTTTAAAAAACACAAAATTAGTCAACTACAGATATACTGCCCAAATCATGATCATAAGTCCTAAAATAATTTTGTATTTTTGATTAAGTACGTACAAATCAACTAAAAACTGAGAATCTGAAAGAAAGATTAACCTATCTAACTTAGGTTAAGTAAGGTTCTTATTTTATGGATAGGATAGGTACTTTATAAAGGAATGATATATGTATGTAAATGCAAACTAGGTATTTGAAGAATAGTTTGATATTATTTTTTTAACTGATTTTAAGGTTATGAAATCCGGGTCTTCTATTTAATGCATGTTTTTTGGTCGTATACATTGATATTGGTAAAAAGTATCGTATATAGTTTAGTGTTTGGATTAAATTGAAAACTTTGTGCTATGTACAAGAGAGAAAAGAATAAAAAGCAAGGATCCAGTTGGGGATATAAATTCTCTGGAATCCTTATGGAATCCCTTGGCTCTATCTATCTACTAGATAGTCCCTTTAATGCTCCATAAATATTCTATCAATGCTTTATAGGCGAAATTTACCCAGATCGATTTTATTATTCTACTACTTTGTACTAGACCATAAGGCAATATGTAACTCATATAAGAGCATATAATACTGATACTTTGGGTACCCTACCTTATATTATTAGGAGTATAATTTTACCTATGGTACAATGAGGTAGGTACTTATATTTGATGTACTATGAATGCAATCAAGTAAAATTACAAACCCAAGAGAGCAATTAACAAGAAATTCTCCTCGGTTAATATTTTATAAAGCAATAATCATTGTAATAGGTACATATAAATATAAGGATTTGAATAATACTGTATACAGTAGGTAGCTTGTTAGGTTTTCCTCATTCTAGAGAGTTGAAAAGCAAGATATCATTCTAAGGATAAGATATATGTAGGGTACGAGTATTTAAATCGATTTTAATTTTCGACTTACCCCGCCCTTCCCCATTATAAATTCAGACTAATAAAGGTATTTTACTACCACTGTAGTCTGTAGTAAAATACTTGCCTGGCTGATGAAAGTCGAGAAATTTTAATTTAAAAGTTGACCTTGCTCTAAGGATAAGGCTTTCTTTTTCAAAGAGCTAATATTTAGATTTATTTTATAAGGATTATTTATTATGCTATGAGAGAGTCATAAAAACCATGATTATCTTACTATAAAATAGCTAGTACCCTATCTAATATCCTACTACCTACTTACTACTACATTAGAAGTCTAAGTTACTGTATTAGTTCAAGATCAAAGTACAAATAGCTGAGCAATCATAAATAAAATGAGTTTGAGAACATGATTAGATCATCAGATTTTATAGGAAAAGTTGGATATTAGTATTATTGGATATGGTATAAGGTACTGGTACTGGTAGTATTATAAATAAAAAGAAAATCCATTAATGTATGATCCAACCTAGAGGGATTTAGATATAATATTATTATGCAATCTCATGCAAGTTGGCTCCAATTCGAAATCGAAATCAAAAAACTTTGTTCAAATTTATACTGAACAAATGCTAGTACCTACAGCCTACAAAACTTTCGATCTTTTGTCCAAAATAAGAATATCAAAGCTAAAATGTCCCTATATAATGTAATTTTTAAAAACGATCTCTTGTAGCTTTACAATCAAAACAATCCAAATATGTCTCAAAAATTTACCAAATTTTAAATAGATATACGAGTATCATTGATTTCAATAGGCTGATAAAAAAACCCTCCTAATAAATTAGGAATGTCTCCTTATAACTTTTACCTAATAATTTTCACTTTTCGCCACAAACCTAACCTAACCTAACTTATTGCAATCATAACCCCTTAATGTGGTCCCAGAAAGCGTGCGGGTCACTCGGGGATATTTAGATCCGCATCTAATAGCCAGATTAAAAAATTTGTGAAAGCTATTAGGTACAAGGTATTAGGAGACATTCCATATTCCCCATTTCAATACCGAATTTTTTTACAATATTTCAAATTTTTAGAGATTTTTTGACGAATTTTGCATGTTACTTTGTGATAGAAATCGTAGAAAATAAAACTTGATTTTACCCTTATTGCTTTTTCAGTTACACAAGAGCATAGTATTGTATTATTATTACCAGTTCTTGCATATGTAAATGTTAATTTTATTTACAGTATTCATAAGTAAAATGTGGGCAACTCTGTAAATCTATTAAATGCATATGGTTAATACAATTTTATTCACATTTTCTACAAAATATTTCCAACAGACACAACCATAAATACAATGATTATTAGAGTAATGAGATAGTTTGCTGAGGCAAAAAACATATTCACATAATTTAAACTAATGCCATTGCCAAAATGCTCAAATATCTCTATATGTAGTATGTATACAACCTAATATTATTGTAGAATACAGAGATATTGTGCATGATCCAATTTTGAGGGTTTTAAATGGAAATTATGTGCATTTATATTTATATTTCTCGCATGCTTATGTAGGAGTAGTAGTAGTATTACATAAATTTGAATTGAAATGAGAATTCATGAAGGACAGATAGACAGAGAAGAGAGAAGAAGAAATGTTGGAGAATGGAAAATATCAAGTCAGTTCAAGCAGAAATAAAGAGAGATTACTCTCGTGATGCAAAACCTCATATTTTCCCATTAATTTTACCAGGGTAAACCTACAAGCAAACTGAAACACTTTTCAAAAAAATCTGAAGTATATTACATATGAATTATGAAGTATCCTGCATAAAACATGAACTTAAAGGTGTAGATTATTAATCAAATTTGATATTAACTTTGCAAAAACTTTGATTAATTAGCCATGGCTAATTTTAGTTGTTCAAATTGTCCATTTTTTGTCTTAATACAGATGTCGGTCTTTTCCTTTATATTGATAGTATCGGTTAGTTAGTAGCCGCAGCTAACGAACTATTCCAAATTATAAGCATATATTTAACAAATTAAGGGGTCAAAAATACCTACCTATATCTGTAATGTCACTGGTTTTCAAAAGTTACTCGTAATTGCAAAGATTGAGGCTTTTACTTTTAACAGAATTCCCCATTTTTGACCTCTTAATAAATAAGTTGTAGGTATTAAGAACGAAAGTTTTCTTGCAATTCAAAAATTATATTTTTGCATCATTTATATACTTACCTACTAGAAAAGTAGTGCTTATATGTAAGGATACCCTTATAATCTCCCTGAAGAATCTTCCACTTTGTATGTAGGTAGGGTACTACTGGTAGTACAACTTACTACTGTTATGTTAAAAAATGAGAATAAGAATTGTAAATTATATCGTTGGGTGAAAGTTGAAAGGTAGAGGTGAAAGAATTACTTTTTTTTCTTTTTTTCTCCATTTTTCTAGAAAAAAAACCAAGTCTCTGGGCTTGTCATATACATTATGGATTTGAGTATTTTTTTTGCACAAATTCTGAAACACTAAACCTATATAATATGGTAGCTTGGCTTCAAATTGAGATATACCATAGCATTTGAGCAAGTACTATAGTACTATGTATATTGTAGTAGAATAGAGCAAGTATGCTTTTTTGGTGGTGTAAGTTTTCTAAATCTTAAATTTTCAAGGTAAGCCCAAAATAATATAAATCAACCCTGAAGGTATTAAGTATTTTATAAGTATAAAATATAGTGGTAGCGAATATCATCTCATAACCCAGTGGGAGGTTGCCAATCGATTTGCTATGAAACCTTTTCTATTCTCTACACAAAAATTCAAAAACTCTCAACTCAAAAATCCGACCAAGATACAAATAATACACTTATATTCTAAGTACCCAACACCTATATAGAATAGAGCTTTATCCTTAGAGAAAGGAACCAGCAAGTAAAAATACTGATAACTTGAAAAAATCTCAAAAAATTGCACTTTTTTCCATAAAAATCTCTAAATTTCGAGTTGTTAAAATCTATAAATTCAGAGTAAATTGTATATTTCTAAAATCTACTGCATCATGTAGGGTAGGGTACTTATTACTAACTACATATACGGAATAGAGCTCACTAGCGATCAAAAGCAGAGTTATTAGATCTCAAGTTCAAAGAGGCTTTAATTCTACAATAAAAAAAGGCATTTTTATATCATTTGTCTTGGACTTGGAATTGATTGTTCCTTCATTCAATCCTCAAGTCGAGAGTTTAGGTTAGAAAGTAAGTATAATAATACATACATACATAGTAGGTATTAGGCATTCTATCAGTACAATAGTAGAAAAGAAATTAAGAGGAAAAAACTTTTTAATAAAAAAAAGTAAAATTTGCTTGCAAACTAACCCATTTAGCGTTTAATAGAACAAGTTAAGTCTAAGGGAAGGTTGAAAAAAAAGCAACAAAAAAGTAAATCGGTTAACTTTAAATGGATCTAGTTGAGCAAAAGTGTTCAAAGTGTTTGATTATTTTTCACTTTCTCCTAGTTAAAGTGCTAGAGCAGGGATTTTCATGGTACATTGTAGTTTTCTAGACTTTTTTTTAGAAAAGCGAAATTTTTTCAGAAATTTTTTTAATTTGTAATACATACACTAACTAACCAACCTATTTTAAGGTCAAAATATATACGAGTAGTCGTGAATTTCAGGTTTTTTTGTAATTACAACCCTGACTAGTCACTAGAAGTATACTTATATTGGACTTTACAAAAGTACATTTATTTTTCTGTATAAAACCAGTCAATTCTATTCATTTTAATGAACCACTTGAGAAAAAGAAAAATGTACTTGCATTCAGAGAATGACAAATGAGTTGGGTTTAGTAGGTGGAGAAAATTCAATGCCCTTGTAACTTATTCTCAACTGCTGAACAAATTCATTTTTCACTTTTTCAATAAACCTACTTCTACTTTTTGTTAGAATAAAACTACTATAGTACTAGTATATAGTAGCAGTAAAGTATTTTGAAAAGTAGGTAAAACTGTAAATTTATTGATCTTTTTTTTGAACTTTTCTAGGTTGCAGTTGTCCCTGCCAAGTTAATTATTCTTCATCAGGAGCTAACACAAACTCAAACAACAGCAGTTCGATGGTTAGAGAGAAATCTTCTTATAATTATGGCAAAAATTATGGGAAAGATTATACAACTCCACTTGCACTGGGCTCAGCTTTTTATTGGAATCAAATGGGTAAGAAATAATTTAACTTTTTAAATTTTCATTAAAAATCTCTCGTTCTCTTAAAGGAGATATAACTTAGGAGTAATTATCTCAAATATTTGGGATATACTGTACATATGATAAACATACGATTGTGACGAGGATAACTTTTTAATAAAAGAGAGGAATATTTCGGACTTTATTTTACGTTTTGACCTAAATATTTTAACAATTAAACACTATACCTAGGACAATTTTTCACAAAATTTTAATTTAATATCAATTTTTTAAATTTTTCCAATTGATTTTTTGGCTTAATTTATATCAGGAATTGGTTACAATTGGGGTTGGGGTGCAGGCTGGATGACAAACGACAGTCTCAATGGCTATAATGTGGCTGGTGATACATTTTCTTCATCAAATGGAGCTCTTTCTTCAAGTTCTGGACTTGGAAGCGATTTCTCAGCTCATTCAAACTCAGTGGTTGACCATCACTCAATCAGCGGACTTGGAGGCTCCGCTTTTGATGACAATTTGATGGACAGTGCAAGTTCAGCTTTTGATGGGTTTGGAGATTTCGGATTCTAGTCTATGATTCTAATGGATAAAAAAGAATATCGAAAATCTTACAAAAAAAATAATGCTTTTTTCTCTCATTTGAATGCAAATTCTACTCATTTCAATAATTATTCAATTGTTTAAAGTAAGTAAGCGTAATGCATTTAACTCATTAATTACTATTATAAATATAATCTTACAAGCAAAGGTACACTTTTCTCAGAAAACTCACTATTTTGGCTTCTTTTAATTAAAATCACGATAAAATAACGCAAACTTTCAAATAATCTTTAAGATCTTTAAAATTGAGACCCCAATCGCATTCTAATTTTAAAAATATGTGTAGAAAGGCTTGAATATTCCTGAACATCCTTAGGTAGGTTATTTTGAAATTTTTTATTAATTTTTATGCTTTTTTACGGTAAAATTGTCTACTCTTTCGTTCGATTTATGAAGGAATTTGTTCAAATTCCTCTAGTTAAAATTGTACCTTTACTTGTAAGAAATAAGTTTAGTTACATTTTAATTAAATGTAATGTAAAGTAAAGCAATAATTGCAAATTTATGTTTCTGTTCTTGTCAAAGAAGGGAAAAAATGTTTCAGTCTCTCGTTCTAATTACGTATGTACAAGAGCCATTAAACTAACTAAACTGACTGTTCATTAATAATAAATAAAGTGTATTTTAATATACAGCTAGAATACATCGTAAATCGTAAATAAGTACCTTAGAATTCTAGACTCATTAAGAAATGCTACTAAAAATATTTAAATACTTACAAATATACTCTTATTAAATATCGTATCTAACTAATATGATAAAAAAATGCTGAACAGAGCTCAATGTTATATAAAATTAATTGTCCTATAAAACTCAAATATTCAAAATAATAATATTGCTTTAAATACAAGTACCTAGCTAGGTACTACTACTATAACTAGGTGTGTATTTTGAGTTTAAAAATATGAAAAAATTTGTTTGTTTTTTGTGATCGAGCGATATGTATTGTATTGTGTTAAATTGAGTAATCAAAAATCATCTGGAATGATAAATGATATATAAAATATGTATGTGCTAATACTTCTGTTTAAATAATACAAACAAAATGTATGAACATTAATTATATAGCTTAAATATTTAGTGATATCGAGCTAATATTTTAGATATCATATATAGAAGTATATACCTTGTACGAGTAATAAAAGTACCTATAAGTAACCTTGATAAACTTACTTTAAAATGTACCTAAAAACCCCTTCTTGATATTTGGTGAGTAATTCTTGAAGATTGTTTGTATTTGTAAAATAAAAAAATGTATAAACTATAAAATGTAAAACATATTTGTGCGGAAATAATAAATAAAGTAGAGAGTACCATGAAAAACATCTCACGTACTCTCGTATAATAAATGTAAAAAAAAACTCCGAGATAATAAAATTCGTATTCAGAACTCATTTCATTTCAAAGTAGGTCTAGTGTAGAACTTTATAGCTTAAAGTGGAAACACACTAGACGTAAAAAACATAGTTAAAAAACATATTCAAGGTGACAAAATTAGAAAATGTCATT
>JAQIXA010003912.1:0-12690 GCA_034699045.1 Nanhermannia cf. coronata Gr-Ori-00579 | reverse complement strand
AGTAGCCTAGATAATGTTCAATTTCCAACCAGAACAAAACAGTATGTTCAATAGCATAAATAAGTATCCCAATGGCAAGTCCAATTGTCCAAATAGCAAAAACTGACAAAATATTTGCTCTCAGTTTTTGAGGTTGAAACCGATCCTTCATTTTCTCATTCTTAATATCGGACCCAAAATAATCTTTATAATTTTTTCTCATATCTCTAGTATAAGAATTTTTATTAAGATTTTGAATTTTTTCATAAAATCCAGTCTGGATTAAATATTTAAATAAAAGTACAACATAAGATTTGGGCATGAAATGGAAATAAAATCCTTCAACCGTCTCGCCAAAATCTTCCTTAGCACTGTAGAATCTATTTTCCTGACTGTTCTCAAGATAATGTTTAATTTTCAAAATTTTATCAGATTTAAAAATCATTGCTGAAGGTATGGACGCACAATCCCTAATCTCCCAAAAGCCATTCAGCCTATACTTATTAAACGGTTTGTAATTAACTCCATCTCCAAAAAGTTCATATTTTCGTTCTAAAATATATGACTCAATATTTAAATCCACTTGCTTAGCCAGTTGATTGTTTTTATTTTTCGAAATATTATAAACTCTCCAGGAACATGAGTGATCATAACCATAGCAACCATCATATGTATATATAGTGTACATATTGAGTATCATGGTTTTCTTATAATCATGATTCCGACAATTTTTAATGCATTCATCGACTGAAGGAAATTCCAAAGATTTGATTTCATCATATTCGTCATATTGATTGTGAGCAAAATCGTCGTTAAAACCATGTATGAATTCATGAAGAATAAATTTATTCTGGATAAGATCTTTGAGATTTTGAGGGTATTTTTCTTTCAAAGGTGCGACAAGGCCTGTTGTAATTAACCCTTTATATCCATTTGAGAACACTAAACCAAGTCCAAATAACCACAAAATAAATATAAACAACATTTTCCCTTTTAAGGCGTCTATTGAAACACCTTGTTCTAGGACTGGACTCAATAAAATAAATAAAATTTTACTCAACTCAACATGTTGAACAAAATAAAAGAAAACAATTATACAAATAGATGATATAAAAATTCCTCCAAAAGTTCCCCAATCGACAGCTGTCAAATAAAATTTAAATTCCAATTCATTCCTTGATATGGATGAGCAAGTGAGGAAATTCTTCTTATTCATTTTTATAGGAATAAAATAATCAAAACCAAGGAAATCCATTTTTTTCTGTATTTGGTGCATTTATTTTAATGTCGATCGAAAAAATCAAAATCAAATTATATGAATACTTTTATAATATAGTTAAATAATATGAATAAATAAAATTTTATAATTTTGTTATAATTTTGAATCATACTCCATTATACCAATGCATTAGATATAATATATGCCTAAATTATGCCTTAACATTTGTGTTAAATGAGTTACTCAAATACTTAAGGCTCAATGCCACATAAATCTAAAGTCAAAATTCTGCCACATGTTATCAAATGGCATTTTTGCTTCCACCCGATGCGGACGAAATCTCATTAGGTACTCCTCGTAGAGACTTGAAACTTTTTTTATTATGTTCGTAGACACATTTTAAAAAAACTATTTATAAATACTCAGGAACAATGTAGAAAAAAGTAAAAAAAGATGAGCACAATTTTTTTTTGTTTTTTTTTGTGCAAAATTTCAAAGTTTTGATTTTTTTAATGAATGATCTGAATATTTTTTACCAAAATACCGACTAAAATAAAATATAACCTTTAACAATAAAAAAAAATTGTGTACTTTTGAGTTATCAAATGGCCTTTTTGGGAGGACTTTGGTCGGAGAAATCTCTTTAAGCACTCAACGTAGAGACTTGAAACTTTTTTTATTATATCCGTAAACACATTTTAGACGGAAATACGCAATTAAAATTTTGATAAAAATTCAAGTATGTAATAAAAAATAAAAAAAGATAAGCAAAGTTTTTTTAAAATTTGAATTTATTTTTTAAGTTTTTAGGACATGATAATTAAAAAAAAGATTCTAGCATTTCAGTGTAAAATAAAATGTGTTTACGGATATAATAAAAAAAGTTTCAAGTCTCTACGTGGAGTACTTAAAGAGATTTCTCCGCCCAAAGTCCCCTAAAAAAGGCCATTTGATAACATGTCGCAGAATTTAAATGGGCCCTCTCTCTTAAAATTCAAATGACCGCTTTCTGTTCAAATATTCCATACCTAGGTATATATATCATTAGAAAGAGATCTTTCAGAATGTACATATATAATTTTACCTATTTTAATTAGCGGGAAGTTGAAAATATTCGTTTAAAAATATTCGAAACTTTTTAAAATTTCGATAAAATTTTGGAATGACCGCTTAAATTTACTTGTACTTGTACTATACATTTTATATTCTGATGTGGCTTTGATTAGTTTATTTAGCTGTTTTGAAGATTCCACAAAATTAAATAAAAAAAAATCTAAATTTTAAATATATATTAGATTTCATAAACTATTTAAAATTAGGCTATTTTATATAGATTATTTAACAAGAGTGCGGATTTTAGTATGGTTGAAAACTATTCATTTAATTTTAATATAAAAAAATCTTCACCTGAGTAGTTGAATAAGAATTGACCATAATATTAATTTCCATTATTGAAAAATCAAAATATCCTTCAATTCCTTTTTTAATTATTAGCTCCTCATTGTACACATCAGTCTGTGATTGAGACTCATTATATGAGGGCTGTAGGCTGATGTATTGTTGAATTTCAACGAGAAATAATTTTAAAATTGTATATTCCAAAAGCTTTTCAATTTTAAAATCAAAATATTCTGAAGGATCAATTTTATGACCACCGATTTTCTTGTATTTGAGAATATTTTGACTTTTTTGTGTATATTTATTTAAACTTCGGATTTCTGCACGAAATTCGACCAAATTATTGTTGGTTTTGTGTCTTATCTCGATTAGGTTAATCAATCCATAACTTATTGTATTTTGGTCATTTTGGAGCATAATAATTTTAGAAATTGATCCATAAGCTATATAATTCAATATTTTATTTTTTCCTCGAAAATGTTCATTGAAACATGTTAGGTAATTAAATACAGTCCATGTTACGGAATAAAGAATTGTATTAGAAATTGTCCTCACTAGATTGTCACAGGAATCGTAAAATACGAATAATTCTTTAGTGTAATGTGGATATTTTAAATAATAAATATCCTGAATATGATCATAAACATAAACTTCAAAAATGGCGTCTGTTGTCTCCCTTTTAAATATCCATATGGGTGAGAACTCGTTTGAAAATTTGACATTTTTCTGATTTTCAAATATTATTTCAGATTTTGAGATATTTTTTATACTGTAGATTGTGTAAGAAATTGAAATATTCCAAAAATTGATACCCCCAGAGTACAGGTCAAATTCCATGAATATATGAATGACGCCAGGCTCAAAGGATTTTGAGAACAGCTCAAGATTTACGAGGACAAGCTCAGATTTTGAAGGTTTAGAACAATTTATTTTCAAAAGTATATTTGAAAATATAAGAAAAATGAAAAATATATTTCCTAGCTTTATAAAAGACATGATTTTTTAAGACTAAAAAATGTTCTTTATTAAAGGTATATGTAATTTAATATCCCCGGCTAACACATGTATACTTGAACATATAACGACAAACCCAATCAATTTATCAAGGACAATGAAATACAGGGTGGTTAAGTACCAAGTACTAACTTAAATATTTAGTATTATAATTATTGAGAAACTGCAAGTTTGAGAAAGTTCCATTTTTAATTTTGATAAAAAATGTAAAAATGATATATTTATTGACAAACGAAATTCAAAACGTCATTATCGTTAAAAAATAATATAAAATTCCATATTTTGAACTAATTTTTAAAATCATTAAAAATCTCTAAATTTTTAATAGACTTTGTCTAATTTGTTCATCAATTTTGAAACAATGTTAGCTTTTTTTTCAATAAAAATGTAAATTTATGAGTTATTCAATTTTAAACTCCGAGTCTATAAGGATTTGGACCACTCTGTACTTGGTTATTTACTTAGTTTAGGGCTCAATTTTTCTGATAAATTCCTACATTTAATTTAAGAATCTACTTATAAATAAATAAAGGAATTTTAGTGGAAAATAAATAAGGCATATTCAATTTTAGTAAATTAAATTTGTAAAGTGAATAATATATGTAAATACTTGAGAAAATTCAATCAGTTTAGTATTATCGTATTAACTTTTGTCAAATAATCAAACTAACATTTCATAATAATTTATTTTCTAAAAAATTGGACATTTTCTATTAACAAAATTTCACTAAATTGTTAGAAAATTAATATAGGCATTTGTATTGGTTTCATATCTCTAATTTTTTTGTATCTAATTTCCAAAAGTGTATATTTCCATTTTTAGCCTTAACCTAACTATCGTAGTACTAACTATCGTAGTAGTTGATTGATTAGATGACCAATCCCTCAACTAAAATATATTACTGTTTGTGTATCAATTCTGATATCAGCAGTTTGGCATGATTGGTATGACAATTCGTTTTTTCTCCTGCAGACAACTGGAGAAAAAACGAATTGTCATACCAACCTTGCAGTTTGGTAATAATTATTACACTAAAATAGACAATTATTTCCGTAATGATGATGAACTTTATTATCAACTAGTTATTAATTAATTATTTACAATTTTAGTAATAATGAATTATTAAGTGCTGCAAGATTTTTTTTTGATTCGAAAAGTGTATAGATTCGAAATATTTTTATAAATTTTGTAACTACATACCTATATCTATTTGATTAATCAAATTCGGAATCATCCTTAGTTTCCAAATTCTTGCAATATTCCAGAAGGAGGTTTTCAGATATTTTGCAAATCTGGGTTCGATTATTGGATAAAATATTTCAGTAGGTAAGGAATGAAATGAAACAAAGTCCAAGTGCAATTGCCCATAGAATGAATAAAGTCAATATATTTGAGACAATTTTTTGAGGATAAATTTCAAACCCCTTGATTTCTTTGAAATTTCTTATTTTTGATTTGAAATTTGCTTTGGTTATTTTATAATATTTTGCTTCTTGAATGTTTTCCAATCCTATTATAATCCCAGCCTCAATTATATACTTGATCTGCCGTTCAATCAACGATCCAGAATGGGAACCGTAAATTGTGAATCCTTTTTTTTTTCAGAAAATCCAATTTCTCCAACATCAAAAGTATTTACTTGAAATTGTTCAAAATACATTTTTAAAAATGGGATTGTATGTATAACTACTCACTGTTAGAACCGAGTTTGAACAATCCGCCAGATCATACTTATTGTGCCATAGTCTCATTAAGCTAGTTAAGTTGAGCAAATAATGGTCATAAGAGTTTAATGGTTTAGTTAATTTTATTAAATAAGTTTGAAGAGTAAGGCCATCCTCTTCATTGAAAATTATGCTAAAATTTAAAGAATTTCCTGATTTTGAATAAACATATTGAATGAGTGGTGTATCGTTCAAATTAATTTTCGTTTTTGTTTCAACAAAAGGTGAAAATTTGTATATAAAATGTCTCATTACGAATACAAACAAATTCCTATATATCATCGAATATAGTGAATTTTAACTTTACTAGTTCATTGAAAGTTTTTGGAAATATGGGCTTATATGGTGCGATAATTCCTGAACTGACAAACGAATTGTATCCATTTGATATGACGATTCCAGCACCAAGAAGCCAAACTACAAGTGGTAGCAAAAATAATCGATTTTTGTGTGAAATTATTTTTTGAAAATTCATTGCTTGCTGAATTAGAGGACAGAATTGTTCCCAGGTGATAAAAATAAAATTTGAAAATGTGGCTTTGGAATGATCTACCTGGATAAGTATAGCTGAGAGTGTTAGCATTGAGATTAATATTGCGATCCAAGTAGCCTTGTCTGCCGGCACCAAATAAATATTAAATTCAAGACGAGTTTGTTTAATTTTTGAACAAGTTAAGAAGGTGACGCCACCATCACTAGAGCCTTGAATAAAACTAGAAATCCATTCTTTCAATTGAAAGATTGTTTGAAGCATATAAGTATTCCAACGCGTCTCATCCAAAATTTTTAATGACTTGAATTGAGAAAATGAAAGTACAGTTAAAGGATATCTTCGCCTTTGCATGTTAAACCTCATATAAAGGCCAGAAAGCCCATTATAACCCGAAGATATCCTTTGTAAGTTCAACTTATCTATACAGCATATATACGGTATCCGGCCAAAGGTTCTAAAGTGAAAGGGTCTAATGGTGATTAGCTCTAAAGGTCTTTGGCTCTAATATTTAGGTTGGCTCTAATTCTAATATACCTAATTCAAATATAGTCACTACAGTCACAATGATAAAATAGTTTCAATACCTACAGATATAAAGTATGTAAATGTCATAAAAAGTCTCAATTATCTAATTACAAAAAATAAGCTAAAGTGTATTTCGAATAATTACCAAGAATCTTTTATGAACTTTCAAAATATCAAATCAAACCATTTAATTCTATAAAATCAAGGATATGGGACAAAATAGTACCTAAATGTAAATTTGTTTTTGACTATTTATTCATTTTCAACAAATTTTTTATTTTTGTTTTTATATCTACAAAATTAGAGATAGAGATAAGATATTGACCCTCTTAAAATGTATTTTTTATACTATTATAGTAGCATGATAACGATACTTTATTTTTTCATTTTTTGAACAGGTTAAAAATATTACGAACATTTCCTTGCCCTTAATTTTGATGACATTTACATACTTTATTGGTATTGAAACTATTTTATCATTGTGTCTGACTATATTTGCCCATTATATTAGAATTAGGGTGTACTGCTTCTCTCCCCCTTTGAAAAAAATCGATTGCATCGATTAAAATCCCTCGATGAAAACGAATGCATCGTTAAAATCTGCAATCCTTTAAGTTTAGGTCCATTTACGCCCTTTACAAGGGGTTCTCTCCCTTTGCAAGAGGTTTCAGCATACAATTTCCAATTATTTATAAGATCAGGATACAAAATATTTATCTCCTTAATAGGGTTTTTCAATTTTAATAACTTTAATAGTTCAAGTACATGAACAAAACTGTAGAATAAACACATAAAAATTTTACATAACCAATTACTTTTACTATTTTTTTGTGTTTTTTATAGTTGCTCTTAAAATCTAAATAGCTTACATAACCAGTAATTATTAATTAATATATTTTATGTCATATTTACAAACAATATTTACAACTTTCATTACTTTTCCAAACAAAATATCCTCCCTCTGAGGTTACTTAACACAAAAAATTCACTTTTTCCTCAAAAAAACACAATTCAACCCCCTTTCCTAGGGTACAATAACATGATATACAATCATTTACGTTGCAACAATATCTGAGTCTTACGTCTCTTTGCTCTAGATATAAAAATGACCAAATTCCTTGGCTTTAACCGGCATAATAATTAGCTCTCTGGCTTTAAACAAACATTTTAAGACTTATTGCATCCCGAGACTTATGGCTTAAAAATCAAAAAATATGAGACTTACTCCTATTGCTCAAAAAAGGCTCCATTTCTAGGGATTACCTTCAAAATCACTTGAGACTTATTGCTTTCCTATAGACTTACAGCTCAAAACTCAAAAAATATCTAATCTGTCGGGTTTCTCAGATTATAAGTGATTAGCCTGCGAATCAAAATCACTTCACTGGGTTTGACCTCGAAGAATTACGATACATAACAAAACGCTCGACATATTTCTAGTATGTTCGAGTAAAACAACAAACATTCAAACACACCTTTCGACCAAAACTCGTCTAATCCGACAGAAAAAATTAAAATTATCTTCGGAATTATGTCCACTAGTATCCCAGCTTATTACCTAGTCCAAAGGTTCATCTTCATACCATTGCAGTCAATATATCCTACCAAACGATGGATGTAACCTTAGCTTAGTAAGAAATTACATTTACCATATTCTGGAACAATTTGATAAATTTTCAAACAGATTAACACGAAACAACACAAATACATGTGTACTCCTTACTACATACTAGTAGTGTATGATTCTCCATAAGACTACTCTTCTTTCTTCTCAAAAATCTTCAGTTTTTAACACAAATCCATGTGCAATACCACTACATATCGGTAGTGTAATCTTTCCATATGACATCTCTTCTTTATTCTCAAAAACTTCATTTTTTAACACAAATCCATGTGCAATACCACTACATATCGGTAGTGTAATTTTTCCATATGACATCTCTTCTTTCCTCTCAAAAACTTCATTCAAATAGACGAAATCGAAAAATTCAACCTTTCCTAGGTCATTAATATATAGATGATTTTTGCTCGAAATCGCTTTTTTCCTCCTTGGTTCTCTCTTACTGAGGTCAAAAAACTAGATATTCAAATCCATTTTCTTTGTCTTGCTTTTTTACCTGGATTTGACCAAAACAAAATGTTCAAAAAATCTCCATTAATTTGGGTAAAAAGTTCAAATAAAATATTTCTAATCTAAATATATACTCTAATCCAAGAGTTCAAAATTATCAATTCAATACTCTTATTCTAATCTACTTAATTTGATATGTAAAAATTTTGTCTTAAAAAAACAATTTTTCCTATCCTATCTAATTTAATTATCAGTATATTTCCACTATCCAATCTTCAATACTCGAAAAAACTACAAAAAATTTCATTCAAATAACTCAAAATGCATTCAATGCAAGTATAATATAAATAGCCTATTACCTTTAGTGTAAAATGTAAAAAAAAATTTTGATAAAAAATTTCATTCAAACTCAAAATACATTGAGTACCCTACATATAGTATCTATATACCCGTATACTATCTGTATAATATGATCAAATAAAAATGACTCAAAATATTTAAATTAGTGTACATACTATGCTAATTATGATAGTTCAAGTTTTTTACTAATTTGTATGATATTCTAATCCTTAATCTTATCTCCAGTCAATGCACTGGGTAATTTTTATCAAGAAAATGTAAATGACCTTGAGCTTATAAACGATTTTTTAAAGTTGAATGCCTTTC
This sequence comes from Nanhermannia cf. coronata Gr-Ori-00579, assembly GCA_034699045.1. NCBI lineage: Eukaryota > Metazoa > Arthropoda > Arachnida > Sarcoptiformes > Nanhermanniidae > Nanhermannia > Nanhermannia cf. coronata Gr-Ori-00579. The sequence continues at coordinate 3,600 of JAQIXA010003912.1, read as the reverse complement.
TACATTTACATATTTGAAATAAAATCTCATAAATCACCAAAAAATTTGGAATTTTTATAAAAATTTTGACAAAAAAGTACTTTAAAATGCTTGAAAATTTTACTTTTTTTGAATTTATAATTGTCTAATTAATGATTCCTGATTCCTGACTATTATGATCCTAAAATGACTTTATTTTATGATGTCTAGCTATTTCTACATATTCTACTAAAATACCGACAAAATCCTTGTCGTTTTTACTAAAAAATATCAAAATCCTTGCTACTACTAAATTCCACAAAATTTTCAAAATTTTCTAGCTAAATCTTTTATGAATTATGACTTATGATACCTCGATTCCAGATCCTGAATGAAATCGATGAATTCCGATGGTTTTGGACGATTTTTTGTAGAATTTTTTGAACTTTTCTGCAGAAATTTTCCAGAAATTTTGACAAATTAAGGTGATTGAAGTCTTCGGATTTATGTGTTGATCGGGTTTTGATATGAAGTATGTCGCACTTGTTGTAAATAGTATAGAATACTGATATAATAAGAATATATAGAATACTGATTGAATGAATAGACTAGACTCAAGGATCAGTAGATGTTACTTGTTCAATAATCAATCAAGGAATGAGTTTATTCCACAATTCGATCAGAGACTTAAACTACTACAATCAATACCTATATTAGAATATTAGTATAATATATAGATAAATATAAGTAATATGAGTATTTGAATATTATAATAATTAGAATAATGCATATCCGTAATATTCTCCCCCACTTAAATTTCACTAGAAACAATGATTAGGGTGTACTGGTTCTCTCCCCCTTTGAAAAAAATCGATTGCATCGATAAAAATCCCTCAATGAAAACGAATGCATCGTTAAAATCTGCAATTCTTTAAGTTTATTTCCATTTACGCCCTTTACAAGGGGTTCACTCCCTTTGCAAGAGGTTTCAGCATACAATTTCCAATTATTTATAAGATCAGGATACAAAATATAAATCTCCAAAATTAGGGTTTTTCCATTTTATTAACTTTAATAGTTCAAGTACATGAACAAAACTGTAGAATAAACACATAAAATTTTACATAACCAATCAATTTTACTATTTTTTTGTGTTTTTTATAGTTGCTCTTAAAATCTAAATAACTTACATAACTAGTAATTTTAATTCTATCTTTCGTCATATTTACAAACAATATTTACAACTTTCATTACTTTTGCAACAAAATATCCTCCATCTGAGGTTACATAACACAAAAAAATCAACTTTTTTCTCCAAAAAACAATTCAACCCCCTTTCCTAGGGTACAATAACATGATATACAATCATTCACGTTGCAACAATATCTGAGTCTTACGTCTCTTTGCTCCAGATATAAAAATAACCAAATTCCTTGGCTTTAACCGGCATAATAATTAGCTCACTGGCTTTTTAACAAACATTTTAAGACTTATTGCATCTCAAGACTTATGGCTTAAAACAAAAAAATTGAGACTTACTCCCATTGCTCAAAAAACACCAATTTTCTATTGGGCTTCAAAATAACTTGAGACTTATTGCTTCCTTTGACTTACAGCTCAAAAACTCAAAAAATATCTAATCTGTCGGGTTTCTCAGATTATAAGTGATTAGCCTGCGAAACAAAATCACTTCACTGGGTTTGACCTCGAAGAATTACGATACATAACAAAACGCTCGACATATTTCTAGTATGTACGAGTAAAACAAACAAACATTTAAACACACCTTTCGACCAAAACTCGTCTAATCCGACGGAAAAAATTCAAATTATCTTCGGAATTATGTCCACTAGTATACCAGCTTATTACCAATTTCAGGTTCATCTTCATACAGGTAGTCACAATATCCTTACCGAACAATGGATATAACCTTAGCCTAGTAAGAAATTACATTTCCCATATTCTGGAATAATTTGATACTTTTTTTCAAACAGATTAACACGAAACAACACAAATACATGTGTACTCCATACTACATACTAGTAGTATACAATTCTCCATAAGAATGCTCTTCTTTCTTCTCAAAAATCTTCAGTTTTTAACACAAATCCATGTGCAATACCAATACATACAAGTATTGTAATTTCTCCATATGACATCTCTTCTTTCTTCTAAAAAAAATTCCAATTAGAATAACCGAAATCGAAAATTTCAACCTTTCCTAGGTCATTCGCTTATTGATAATTTTAGTTCGAAATCGTTTTTTATCTCCTTTGTTCTCTCTTACTGAGGTAAAAAACTTGATATCCAAATCCATTTTCATTGTCTTGCTTTTTTACCTGGATTTGACCAAAACAAAATGTTCAAAAAATCTCCAATAATTTGGGTATTGAAAAGTTCAAATTAAAATTCCTAATCTAAATACCTAATCTAAATATATACTCTAATCCAAGAGTTCAAAAAAAAAATTCAATTCAATTTTTCCTATCTATTCAACTTACAAAATATGTAAAAATTTTTGACTTAATAAACAATTTTTTTCTATTATACTCGTAGATGCCTAATCTATATATATCTAACAAATATAGGTACTCTAATCCAAGAGTTCAAAATCACCAATCTAATTTTAATATCAGTATATTTCCACTATCCAGTAGTCAATACTCGAAAAAACTACAAAAAATTTCATTCAAATGACTCAAAATGCATTGAGTACAAGTACAATACATATGCCCTACAACTAGATATAATATGTAAAAAAATTTGATAAAAAAAAATTTCATTCAAACTCAAAATACATTGAATACCCTACAACTATCCATAAATGCATTTAGTATTGTGTAATGTATGAGATAAAATGACTCAAAATATTGAAATTAGTGTACATACTATGCTAATTTAATTATGGTAGTTCAAGTTTTTTACTAATTTGTATGATATTCTAATCCTTAATCATATCTCCAGTCAATGTACTGGGTATTTTTATCAAAAAAATTCAAATAACCTTGAGTTTAAAACGAATTTTTAAAGTTGAACGACTTCCTACATTTACATATTTGAAATAAAATCTCATAAATCACCAAAAAATTGGGATTTTTTTTTCTAAAAATTTGACCTAAATTTACTTTAAAATGTTAGAAAAATTATTTTTTTTGAACTTTTAATTGCCTAATACTGATTCCTGTTGACTTAGATCCTATAATTTATGTTATTTTGATGTCTAGCTTTAGCTACCTAGCTATTTCTACTAAAAAAACGGGCAAAATCCCTTGCAATACTCTAACAAAAAACAAAATTCCTTGCTCGTGCTAATTTCCACAAAAAATTTTCAAAATTTTCTAGCTAAATCTTTTATGAAATGACTTTTGTACCTCGATTCCGGATCCTGAAGAAAATCAATGAATTCCATTGGTTTTGGACAATTTTCGTAGAATTTTTGAACTTTTTTGTAGAATTTTTCGGAAATTTTTTGGCAAATTCAGGTGATTGAAGTCTTCAGATTTTTGTGTCGATCGGGTAATGTGATGAAGTATGTCGCACTTGTTAAATATGGTTCACTATATCATTTCCCTGCCAGTCTCCATCCACTAATCCTACCTCGACTATCCTACAAACTACAATCAACTACTAGAATAAAGGATA
>JAQIXA010003911.1:0-12690 GCA_034699045.1 Nanhermannia cf. coronata Gr-Ori-00579 | reverse complement strand
TTTTGTCAAAAATTGCATATTAAAAATCACAAAAAGTTGAGAATTTTGACAAAATTTTGGATTTTGGTTTAGGTAGGATTTCTTTCGGTAGGATTTTGGTTGGGTAGGATTTTGGTTTGGTAGGATTTTGTGAGGTAGGATTTTGGTATGTTAGGATTTTGGCAGATAGGATTTTGTCCGCAACCCGTATTATGTACTAACTAATTTAGATTTTTGCTCAAAACTTATCACATAAATACCTATGTGTTGCACATTTAACACTAACACCCATATAAATATTTAAAAAATAGCACCTACATAATAATAGCGTTAGTCTTATCTGCTACATATTTCCATTACATACCTTTAATTATCCCCCATTCAAATGCATAAAATAAAACACTACAAACTACAAAGCAAGTGACAAAAATCACACTTCAGAATCAAAATTACCCTATGATTTCATTAATTTCAACAACTTTTAATTTTTTAATTAGGTGTGAGTGCTAAATACTCATTTTTTAATACTCTAATACATATATTATGTACATACCAAAAACGGTCAAATAAATACATAAATAAATAGCTAGGCCAGGTGAGAAAACTAGATAGAGAATCAAAGCATAATTAAAATAAATAATTGGATATCTAAGTAATAAAACTTGTAGGAAAAAAAACACGTACTATAACCGTACCCTACCTACCTCTCTAAACATAAAACCTTTCAAATACCAAATTCTAATTAAGTTCTAAATATTCGTATTATTTATATGTCACTCGCCATTAATTTCATATTTTATTATTCTAACTATACCTAATCTAATACCTTAATACCAATTACAATCACAAATTCAAGTCGGCCAACCTTTTTAAAAAATCTCTTTCTTCTCAAATCTTAAACTTGAAAGTCTTTTCATTCAAAGAAGAGTTATTCCTGCTTGCTCAAAAAAACTTTCAAAATGAACTCATAAAGAAAGGGTATAATTGTAAGTATAATGGGTAGGTATTAGTTTATAAATAAAAATTGCAGCAAAATTTGTTCATAATGCACCTTTACATTAAAAGTATTAATTAGATTAAGAGTATTAAGTTAAAGAGTCTAGTTTTAAAGTCTAAGTTTAGTTAGGTTAGGTTTATAAAAATACACAAAAATTACAAATAATAAAATATTTTGAAATGTCCACTGATTAGATTCTAGACTAGAATCATTAAAATATTGTCAAAAAAAAATATTTGCAATAAAATGCAAGTATGCCTAATACTGAATAATACTCTAATACTTATGTAGGTACCTTCCAATTTTACAGAAAACTAGCAATAAGCTTAACAAAATATTAGCTTCATTAAAGTTAAAATATAAAATTAGCTCAAAGATTCATAATCTAATCATTATTATAAGGTAGTTTTATAGAAGTATCTCTAAAGAATTTTGAAAAAATAATGCACATTATAATGATATTTCACTGTAGTGTAATTGTGTTGAGAGATAAGACTTGAATTCTAATAAGTTGACTAGGACTTGGACATTTAAGAAGAAAATACTTGAAGAAATGATGGCAAAACGGTAAAAATCAAGTAGCTTAGGGTTATGTTTTGGGCCAAATTATAGGTACATCTCTATACCTCTATACGAGTATCTTACTTTTATGTACTTCTATTCTAATACTACTACTATCTAATATTATATGCAAAATGCCAATGAATACCTTGTTTGAGATTTTTTTTGTCTAACAGTTTGAATTCTACCAGTACTATCTACTATTCTATAAGTACTAACTGAGTAGATACTTCTTGTACATAGTAATATTACACTATTATAAAACTTATATTTGTAATATGTGCCAAATATTGTATTTATACTACAATTACAATACACAACAATTTATAAAATGCATTTACATCATTCAACAGGTTGCTTTTTTCTACTTATATAGATATATTTATTATGTTTGAAATATATGAATGTGTTAAGTTCTAGTACCAGTAGTAGTAGTAGTACGAGTACAAGTTAAATTGACCCAAAAACCAATCAATTTCCTATATACTATTAATTGAGATATTTCATTCATTTTCTCGACAATCCCAATAATAATGATACAATGTATAGACAATAACATTACCTACCTAAAACCTTTAAAAAAATTTTTAACCTGGTATTGGATTGGTAGTAATCTAATATACTAGACTAGAAGTATACAATATAACTACCTAATATTTAAACAAGTTAGGTAGCCTGCCTACTTTATAATCCTGATACTACTATTACATATTTACCAACTAACTTAGCTAAATAAGAAAAATTATGTATGTTCTTGTTCTAGATTTTTAAAAAATGTAGTAAAGCCCATCCCTTATTATTAAATGCTTAAAAATGCAAGATTAGCATTAATATTTGACTTTGACTTGATTACATTAGCTTAGCTTTTAATTTCTCACACTTATGCTAACTCCTATAATACTGCTACTGCTAAATTACTAATATTATTCATTTTAATATGTAAAGTAGTCAATTATTAATTAAAAAATTAAAACCAAAAATTAAACTATGATTTATTGATTATTGCAATGCAAAGGCGAAATCATAATTTGATTTTACTTTGAACCTAGTTCTTTATAGTTTATAATTATTAATTGGTAGTACATAGTTCTATTATCTCTTTCATTAAAAATATATGCCAATTAAATATTCAACTTTTCAGTTAAATATTTCTAACTTCTAAACCAAAACTCAAGTGTTAAATCTCATAAGACAAAACCCTTACTGTTAAATACTTGCCTCTGTTTCCTATCATTTTACACACTACTTTTACTTTACATTTACAGGAAATTTGTGTTTTGATAAGAATTAAGAATAATAATAATAACTTGAAAGCTAAACTGGACCTTCCTCTACTTATTTTATACTTGTACAAATATTATAATTATTTTTACTATATCAGTATATGTTTTGTATTATATTAGGATTAGGTATACTTTAAAACTTGTGCTTTTAAAGAAAATAAATATAATTTAAAAGATGCATCATAAAGCTTTTACTTAAAATCAGTTTAGAAATATAAGCTTTGAAAATCATGGCTATCTTGTCTATCTGTAATATATCGGCATTTTGTTGACATTTAAATATATAATACCTCAAGAAAGTAAAGAATCCTATTTCTAACTAACTAGCTAGCTATACAACTTAGGTTTAATACCTTACTGCCTACAACACATGATAAACTAGCTATTTCATTTTTTTATAGTAGGGTATAAGTTTTTAAGCTAGAGTAAACATTAGAAAAATAGGGGAAAAAAACTTTCTAAATACGCTTTTAAATTTTAAATATCATCAATGTAAATTACTATATGTAAGTACATGGAGAGATCCTTGCTTTTTTTTCTTAAAATAATGATGCTCTTTTTCGTGATCTCAAAAACTAAAAAAAAACTATTTGTAAAAATATGAATATTGTATCCGTATAAAGCAACGATAATATTAAAAAATAGCCAAAATCCCTATTCTAATTCTACCATAATAGCTATGTTAGGTAACTGACCATGAGATTGAGTATAGCATGCAAAATAAATCAAATTTTTTATGATATAAATATGTCAACATACCTTTTTAAGGCTGGAATTTTCAATAAATAAGTGATTTATATCCAGATTTCCTTCCAAAAATGTAAGCTAGGTATATTCTATAATTATAAAGTATACTTGACTTTTGTAATGTAGGTTGCTTGTAGTAGTAAGTAGGTAATGTAAGTTGTACTGAATTATCCAATTCTCAAAAATATAGTTTCTCTTATTTTTATTAAGGCAAATTACCTATTAAACGTTTTGTTTGAAGATCACTATTATTATTATGAAATGAATTTATATTGAACTTTAATATTTCTTGTAGTTAATAGTATACTTTTTGTAGTAGAAAATTGCAAAAATTTGATTTGATTGATTATAATACTTTAGTTGAATAAAATACAACAAGTCTTGTACATACAAAAGTCCAAAAATGTCAGTCTTGATTTGATAATTGGATGATAATCGAATTATTCCCTTTTTTTTAAAGGCTCTTTTTAATTGAATCCCAACAAGTTTAGTTGATGTAAGGCACAGTTATTGAGCAAAAAGGGTTTTTAAAAAAAAATTAAAAATTCACAAAAACACCAAATGTTTAATCGATAGAACTACTACACTAGTGAATGATTAATGCCGAACTATTTGTAATATTATGTGATGGTCCAAACTTATGAGTCAGTCTTAAATTCTTAAGTTAACAACCACATGTTCACAAACTAAAACTGATTAAAAATTTCTTCGAAATCGCTGGGAAATGGATGAAATGATAATAAAAAAAACCTTACAAAATAAAATATTGCACAAACAATCCCTTATCGGTACTATAATATACTATATAGTAGTGTTCACAAAAATAATGAAATGCAATTAAATGTCAAAAATCCTCACCCTCACGTCTCCTTGCTCATTTCTCTTGTTTTTGTTTAATGAAATGAATAAAATTACAAGTAATCCTGATGGTTGATGGTGCCGATATGATGTTGATGTTGGTCCTCCATCTCCTAATTAACAGTCCATTTGATTTGAATGCCTAAATGATCATAAAATTACAAAGAAAAAAAAAGAGATTAAAATCTGCTGATCTCTCCTTTCATCAATTTATCTTTTATTAAAGAACTTAAGTTTAAGGTGGTGTTAATTGAAGATATTAAAAGTAGATAAAAGTAGTAATAATAATAGAGTCTAGAATATAAATTTAATAATAAAAATAATGTGAAAGTTTTACCTTTACTATTGTTGATGATGATTTGATTCTGGTCTGATTTTTGATTGTTGTGGATGCGGTTTTACAAAAATATAAAAAAAGAATAATTATAAATGTACCGATGATGACAGGGGCAGGGAAGGTGCGAAAGTAGTCAATTTTAATTTTATGATCATCAGCATCGGCCCAGGTGTTAGTCTTGGGTCTTGTCTTGGATATTTTCGGCAATTTAATGGTCGACTAATTATGGACGATGAACGATTTAAAAACCTTTGGTGTTGATGGTTTTTATATCCCGGACCTCCTGATGATTGTCTCAAATAATTTATGACTAATACTCTCTCTCTAATAAAACAGAAAATGTCAAATCTAGGGGTGTCCAAAATGTCAATCTGCTGCTGCTGTTGATTTCATTGGATGATCGAGAATCAGCACCACAGATTCTACATTATTTATTGATCACAAAAAACCACTTGTTGGTCCTACAAAATATGGATTAAATGTCGAGTTAATTAAATAAACGATGATCACCACCAACTAACTATGGTCAATTTTAATGATTATTTATTACTATTTAACTTACCCTGTATACCTCTCTAGTACTCGGGTTAGTATAATAGTACCTTCTCCACTTGAAGATCTACAAAAAATGATGAATTATAAAAAATCTTGGTATTTTTTTTGTGATTCAGTGATCTCTCTTTTGAGGATCTATTCTATTCTCCTATTATTTATTCATCGATAAAACTCATAGATGGCTAGTATCACCGACCTAAAATAAAATAATTTCATTTTTAAAATTTTTTGTGCCAGCAATTTCACGTGCTAGTCCACTGATGATGACATTTGGGACACATTGGACACCTTTGGGACACTTGATGACCTTTGACTGACAAGTTAAGCCCGCAAAGCTAAGGGGTAAATTATTTATATGTAGGGTTCCTATTAGACTTATATTTACATCATTTCGAATTTCGAATATTCTGTGAAATGGTTTTCTATTCTATGTACCATAATATGTATCGCATGCATTCGTTTAATTCAGCTCTGAAAACCCCGGTGAAAGGCCTTAATTTAAGTACCTATATATATAGAATTGAGGCCACAACCAGGTTTATTAAAGCTGAATTTAATGAAAAATTTAACCTACTTTACTGTTATATTACTATTCGACTAGATCCTAGTTTATAAAATCAGTTTTGAAAAACCAGTTTTTGGCCTCTATTTAGCCTGGTAAGATACAATACACCCTCGATACCTTTAGAAGGTCAGTCCCGAGGTCAGGGAATACTGTACATTATAAAGGTGCTGCTGTTAGAGTGAGGTCAATTTCAATTTAATGTGTAGTGTACCTATATTATATATACTGTACTCGTATGAGATATTATGAGATTTTGATTTTTGTCCTAATTTGACTACCTATATTATAATTATAAAGGGAGAAAATCTAAAAATGTATCGGGATCTTGATTGTATTTATTTATTGTGTAAAATATTGATGAAATTTAGTACAAAATTTGGTTTTTCAGAGCTGACTAAATTATACACTATTAAAGCATTATCCATGATTCAAGACTTCATTCATATTTTTTACTATGTAGATTATATAAGAGGTGATTTGATTGTCATCGACTTGGACCAGAAATGGACGATACACTTGGTGAAATCAATCCTCGAAATGTGTGTGAGATCTGTGATGGACAAGATTTTTATTTGGATTTGGGCTTTTATGTTTGCTCAAATTGTGGGACTCAATCACAGGTAAAGTAATTTAATCACATTTATTTATAAATTATATTATTTAAGCTAATTGACTTTTTTTAATGCTTTTTATTACAGCACCAGGAATATGTTACCGAAGAAAGGTTTGATAATGTCATGTCCCAAAGTCATGCTTTTATTCTGAGAGAGACTAAGGAGAAAAAAGATGGACCAACACAAGGTATTTATAAATCATAAACTATTGAATGCATATTAATTGATCCTGTTATTTATGTACTTTTGTGCCTAATTATATTTTAATATTTTTAGATAAAAGGGTTATGTTATCCAGTTGGGAGATTTATAATATCGTTATTAAAATGATGACTGATAAATTAGTAGAAATTGGTTTTCCACCATTGTTACGTGAAAAAGTATTTCAACTTTGGGTTCGATTTTTGGTCAAGAGACAAGTCATTTTCGTTTGTACCAGAAAGGAAAAACCCTCAAGGGTCTCTTTTTCAGATCCAGTACTGTAAGTATGCGAAGAATTTAATAAAATTTAGTTGGTTTTTTAAATATTTTTAAGGGTACTTTGATTTTTTTTTAGGAATCTACGAGCTATTTATGGACATGAACATCATTTAAATCCTATAAGAAAAAGGAAGAAATTAATCAGAGATGCTGAGAAACAGAGATTAAAAGAACTTCAACAGGAATCAGAGACTGGTGGTGCTTCAAAGAGACGTAAAACCATGCAAAAGGTTAACTTTATATACAAAACATGTGTATTTTATCTATTTAAATATTTATCTATATAATATTTAAATAGCTTTTTTTATCTTTAGAGAAAAGCTTTTAAAGAAGATTATTTGGCATCACAAGTGTCACAAGTTATTCAAGAACAAAAAGATGAGGAGAATGAAATTTTAGATATTTTTGCTTCTCAAACTCAAAGTCAGCCTGTTCAATCGGACGAGAATATAGAAATTGATGGACAAATAGTGTGTAATCGAAAAACTGGCAATAAAGTCCAAGAACCACCTAAAATTGAAGAAAAAAGAAATAAGCCAATTCGCTTGACAGATCAAGCTGCCTTTGTAAAGCAAATATTAGAAGAAATTGAGCCAGAATCAAGTATTAAATTTCGATCTGTCGATGATGATGGCTTCAAATTACGACAATCAGCTATTTTTAGAAGAGCTGTATATCTAACTGAACCTCTTAGATTTTCAATTCGAACAATATTTGCACTATTATTTATATCCTCAAGACAAATAGGGTGTAATGTTTTAATCAGTGATTTCATTTCGTAAGTTATACAAGCATTTATTAAAGATAAATATTTTAATTTTATATGAAATGAATATCCAATTTAAATTTTTTTTTCTTTAGACTATTTTATGATGGAACCATATTTGTTGAAAGTGCTTTCCCCTTATTAAGTGACGAAATGCGATTTGGATCAAGAAATAGTGCCGATAATTTATTTGGTTTTTTAAATCTTACATTTACTGTCAAAGGGATTGCCGATCGAGTGACCAATTTAAATTTAGTCATAAATGCACCATATAGATTTCCAAGTCTAGGAGAGATTTTACCTAAATATATCGATGATTTTTGTTTACCAAGTAAGTACAATAAATTTAAACACTACATAGGTAATTCCTTAGTTAATTTTTTTAGTAATATATATTTACTTTGAATTTTAATTCAATAGAAGAATTCGAGCATCTTGTATTACATATCCATTCAATGTTTTCTATGAATGAAAATTTCAATGATCTTCAAAGGGCAATGCTTGAACATTTAAAACCACTAGGTGAACTATGGACTGTTGCTCACATTCTCATCATCTTAAAAATGCTCTTTGGCCTGGATGATACCACGGAGAAGTTTAATGCTCATTTTGCTCAAAAATTCAACAAAATTATGAACAATCTCAAAAATGATTCTCATCAATATTTAGACCAAGATCCAGAGATTTTTACTCGACAACAAGAAGGAACTGAATGGATTGAATTATTTGACATTGAACTCTGGTTCTCTTATATTCGACACAGATACAATTTTCTTCAGCATGAACTATTCAATCCATCAATGTATAATCCAAATATTCGACCGAATGCAACTAATGTTCAAGATCTGATCAAAAGATTTGGTGGCAAAAGAGGTGATTTGATTTTATTCTTATAACCCTTACCATTTCTTGCTTAATATTAGCTAAAACTACTGATGTTGGGTATTAATAATATTTTTATTTCTAGAAAAAGTCAGCAAAGATGGATATTATAACCCAAGAACTAATAAAGCAAGTAAAAGTGCAGCTAATTTTCTAAGTGAGCTTGTCGATGAAAAAACTTATGCTAATCCAATTCCAGAGCCACCATTATACGTGACCGCAAATCTACCAAATGAAGATACAATTGCTAGCTACTTAAAATTTACACCACAAGTTGCATACCCAAACTCCAGTATTAATATTGAAAAACATCGTCATAATTTTGCAAATCAGAGAATCGATTTCATTTTTAATCCATATAAATACACACCATTATTACAAAAATTTAAATACAAAGTGAAAGTTATTCATGGAGATGCAGTAAATCGTGATGATAAAAAGAAAATTCGTTTAAAGAAGGATCGCCTTGTCATCTTTCAGCCTTACAAAAAGTACGATGATTTCATAGCACCTTATGACTCGAAAAGGGCCAACTCTGATGCTCTAAATTTTCTACTGCTTCTTGGTGTGAAGTTGGTTGGTGGGACAGAACGTGATGATTATGGGTTTAAATTGCTCATCAATATACTGAATACTTTTGGTGATCTCTATTGTAAAAGGTGTCGAGGTCAGACTGTACCTTTGGCCAATTATTGGAGCTAAATACCTTTTTGTTAATACATAGTTATAATTATGTGTTCCTAGTACTACAATTTTCCTATAAACATAATATTTTTAAAAAATTAACTTCAATCTTTCGCAAAATGTGATACTTTTAATTATATTTTACTTTATTTTATATCGAAAGTTAAAAATGAATTAATGATTTATTAAAAACTCGTTCAAATATACTTAAAAACAACCAAGAAAAATAGAAAAGTTATATTGCATTTTAATTACCTTAATACTATATAGTAGCCTGTATGATTACGATAATATTGAAAGATTATGAATAATTACCTACTAGTATTTAGATTTAGGTAGGTAAAAGTTTTTTAAACCATATTATGGTTAGTCCAATTATGAAATCTAGATAAAAAGTAGTAGGTATGTATAGGTAGGTAATTAAAGTTTCAAATTAGAAAAAAAGTAAGCTACCTACTACAGAATACACAGATAATTTGACACTAGTATATACAAAAGTATTATACCTAACCTACTGTTATTAGGATACCCAAATACGATACTTATATAAATTTTAAAATCCTAACAATAAGAATATGATGAGCTAGGATTAGGATGTTATTTTGTGTTATTTTTCAGAAGTACATGTAGTATAGGTAGGTAGTGGGATGGTGTTAAATAAATTTGGTTCTTTATCTCGCAAGGATTTTGCACTTGCCAGTGAGATCCATGGAACATACTCGGTGACTCTTGTAAAGACCTATAAATTAGAAAATTATATTAGAAATTGAATCGAAATTCAGCAGGGTTTTCAAAAAAAACCAAACTTTGGCCGCTCTATTTCAACTCTCATTCAATACCTATATATATGGTACTAGACCTATACAACTTTTTTGGTTGAGTTACTCCTATATTTTTGGTCAAACCCTGTTTTTGGTATCCCTGTTTAACCCAAAAAATTTAAAGATCTTAACATAATCTAACTTAACCTGAACTAAACTAAAAAAAATTGGATTAATTTCATTCAAAGAGCAAAGTTAGACTCAAAATATAGAGATAATATATTATATTCAACCAAAATAGGGATGAACTTACGATTAAAAATAAGTCTACTAGAATTTATGAAAATGGGGCGAATTCGACCAAAATTAAGTTTTTGATTAAAATACTCGTATAAATATAGTTTATCGATCTTACAGAAAGACATTTATCCGGGATAAGACAATTTCCTGTTGGTCCAAAACTGACAAGTCCCACCTGCTCATAACGACCCTGAGAATTTTTCACCAAAAGTGGACCACCTGAATCTCCATTACCTAAAAACACATTTAAATTAAATGACATATCTAATTTTAAAGGACTTTAAAAGTTTAATATTTTTTAAAGGCTCCCATTTAATTCCATTCCTATTTTGGTTGAATTTACCCCTATATAGACCAATTTATTTAATATAGTGGTAAATTCAACTAAAATTGGAATGAAATTAAACTTCAGTCTTTTTTAAATTCTCCATTACATGTTGCTGTGTTTTGGCCGCCAGCACAAACATTCGTGTGACTTATAAGCTCGTTATACTCTGGACCAGCGAATTCGGCCCAATCCTGTAATATTTTCAAAAAAAAAATTAAACTACGGTTTAATTAACTGTTGATTGACAGTTGTACGAGCAAATATTGATGATATCTTAAGCATCTTAAGTAACTGCATGTTTCGGGGTTACTTAAGTCGAAAAGGTTACTTAAATTCGGATGTCTTTGCGGAATCTCATAATACTACATTTATGGCCAAATATCATTATATCATTTTTGATTTTTTCCTATTTGATTAGCATGGGGAACTGGGAACAGTTCCCCACGGGAACGATTAAAGGGTCTGTAGTCTGGTGGGGTATGCTGAGATATTTGTCGAAAGGGCACAACAAGTCTCTATAAGGGTCCTTCATATCAAATTTGATTACAATCGGTCGATTATTTTTCGAGTTATTTCGCTCAAAAACAGACAGACAAACAAATGGGCAAATCCCAAGCAAAGTAAGTGCTCAAAAACCATCGAAAATTTTATTTAAAATTTTTTTATAAACCTGCTGGCATTTAGAATTTTGGACAATGGGGATACGAGCTTCTTGAAGTGTCGGTGATGGAGTTTTGGATCCAGCTGTCAAGCCCCATCCAACTATATAACCCATTTCTCCAGCATAATGTAAATCTAAAAAATTTCAATTACATATAGGTATTGGTAAAAGATATTGAAAGTACATTTTATAGGTAATGTATTAGCTAGATTTCAGCTTTAAAGAAAAATGTTGAGGTTTTAAATTAGAGTAATTCAGAGCTGAATCAAGTACATTTAATTTAACTCTTACTTTGATTTTTGGGCAGACAAATTGGTCCAGCAAATTTGCTGACTTCGATGGGTTTTATTTTCATGAGGGCTATGTCATTCGTGACAAAATTGTAGCCAGAATGTCGGACAATTTTCAAGATTTCGTATAATCTGGTCTGACCACCTGGTTTCTCCAAATTATGGGCACTAATGGCCAACCGGATACCACGAACGTCCACGTTATTCTGCTCGAAATTGGCCACACAATGTCCAGCTTTTAAAAAATGATTCAAAATCGGTTCATTATCAAAGCTTCAATTAATTACCAATTAAATAAAGTAAAATGGCCATTATACCTGTAAGACAGTACTCCTTTGAGATCATGGTTCCACCACACATCAATCTCTTCCCATCCTTCAACATGGCCACCTGAAATATCAATTTTATGTTAATTTCAGTCCTGAAAAACCATATAATAGTTATAGGATATATGGATCTTACCATAGATCTCCAGGTATTAGGTTGAGCTTCATACCCATTGATAACTTTATTTTTATTCGGATGTTTTTCAGCCTCTTTCATTATCAAGTATTCCAAATCTAAAATTTTCGAAAATTAAATAAAAAGACTTTTAATATCTTTTTAAATTGAGCTTTGAAAAACCCGATTTTGTTTTAATTTTTAGAACCAAATGCTTGTAAAATTGAGGCCAAATGGTTTTTTAAAACTTACAGCATCTAAATGGGCCCTGGATACAATTGGAAATATCAAAATTTAGATGAGATGGTGCAATTTGAGTTCGTTTTCGAATTAGAGGTTCTTCGACAACCGCCGGGGTTTGAGGTTCTTCAACAATTTCATCTTCAACATTTCTCATCCCACAATAATCTATATAATAGTACATAGATAGAATTGCAATTAATTAACCTTTTTGTAAGACTTGTGTTTAATTTCATCTCAATTTTGGTTGAATTTACTACTATACGAGTATTTTTGGTATAACTTGACCCCTTTTATGAAATTAATCCAAATTTTTTAGTTTAGTTTAGTTTGGGTTAAGATTTTTCAAAAATTTGGATTA
>JAQIXA010003910.1:0-12693 GCA_034699045.1 Nanhermannia cf. coronata Gr-Ori-00579 | reverse complement strand
ACCTCTTTTTTGATTTTTCCCATTTGATTAACATGGGGAACCCTTTAAGGGTCCCCTCAACCCCAAGGGGTGGGGCAATCTGAAATTTTTGTCGAAATGGCACACGTCGAGACCCTATAGGGGTCCTTCATGCCAAGTTTGGATAAGATCTCCAGTAGTTCTCCTCTGGACAGACAGACAAACAGACAGACAGACGGACAAAGTGCAAGCAAAGTTGAATAGGAAGTGCTTGCTTCGCTCACACAAAAAAATTAAAAAAATTAAATTTTGTAGTTTCTCTTGAGTTGAAATGGATAAGCTTTTTTGGTAAAATATTAAGAAAAATGCCAACTTTTTTGACATTTTTGTATGTTGACCAAATGTCTTGTTTAAACTGCAATAACCTTATTTTGGGTAAGCAATAAATAAGACGAGGTTTCAAACTCTTTCTTTTTTTTACCGAGCAAATTATTTCAACTTTTTTCCGACTCCATTTGGAAAAAATTTAATCTAAAAAAGGTTCTTGAAAAATGAATTTTTTACCCTTCAAATAAACAACCTTTCAACTCAAAGTCTGTCTAGTCTATCTCTTTAGTTTTAGGTTTTTTAGTCCCAAAAAAGTTTAGTCTACCATCCCACTGACTTGAACCATTATCACTTCTTCTTGTTATTTTTATCAAAATTTTTTTTTTAAAGTAAAACTCTTGGGTAACTTTTTTTTGTAAGCTTGTTTACGAGGTTTTTTTAGAGTGAAAAAAAAGGAGCAAATAAGGGAGATTATGTAGGATCAGAGATAAGAAGATTTCAAATTTTTATGCTGGAAATATGTAGATAAGAAACTTTCTCTTTGTGTTTTTCTAACAGCTTTTGGGAATATTATTTTTTAGTTTTTTGGACAAAGTTTGGCATTAAGCTCTGGATAATAGAGAGAATGAGACATGAAGGTGACATGACATGACAGGTAGATCAAAAAATGATCTCATAGTTGTTTTTTTTCTATTTTTATGTATTTTTACATCTTGTACAAAATAAATTTGCCTTTTAAAAATATTTCAAGTTAGATTCTAGAAACCCCAGAACCATCATTTCAGTTTCTAGAAATTATTTTTTACTCAAAATAAGTCAGGACCTGACTTATTTTCAGGTCAAAATGAATCCGATACATGACCTAATATCAATAAGACCTATATTAAGAATTTAAGGGCATAATTTATGAGCTTTATTGATGTTCAAGGGTCTCTTTATGTATTTATTCTGTAATAATTATGATCTAATTCTGATCAAAATTAGCTTTAAAACTCATATTCTGAGATTTACAAAGTGAATTTTGACAGATTTTTCAAAATAGGAAGAAATGAGGCTATTTTGAGAGACAAAAATGGATAAAATGTCAAAGAATTACAAAGTTTGAGCATACCTATTATAAGTAGTGTATGTAGTAGAAATGACAAAAATTGGCTCAACTTTTCTTATAATTTATAAAAATATCAGTAGTCGAGTCTAGAATCTAGAAGAAGAAAAAAAATCATAAAAGACAACAATCGAGTCGAATCAAATCGAATTTATCGAGAAAAAGTTGATCTTGAAGAGAAAAGTTGATTGAAGCACCCACCACTATACTATTACAGACAGATATAGATACTCCTATCTTATATAGGTATGTATAATATCCTGAATGGCCACAAAAATACTTTTTATTACAAAAAACAAGCAAAGTCTCCTTTTTTGTAATAGTTTTTTGATAAACAGGACCTACCTAGTTCTAGTTATAGGTATTTTATATTAAAGGAAATAGCAAAACTACAAAATATACTTTAAGTACCCTAACTATAATACCTATACTTGGTTTAATAATTTCCATTTTTGACAAAAATAAATTTTATTTAATTCTAATAAATTTTTTGAAAGATTTGAACCTTTACTTGTTCAAATTAAATGAAAAAAATGGAAAGAAAAGCAATAATAGAGAAAGAATCGAGTTGGCCGGCCAGCAGGGTTTTTGACATTGACAATTGACAGGGTTTTTGGGTGATATGATATAAAATTATGAGAAATACCTATCCTATCCTATCCTATCCTATCTACTATTATTATTATTTTTTTGCTGATACAAAAAGTCCAATTTTTTTTCTCAAGATAAGAGTAATTTGTCCCCTTAAGCATAAAATGAAAATAACCTTATAATACTAGAGATTGCTATTTTTACCATTTCTTTACTATATGAACTAATATCCTCTGGTCATTAGAAAATATCAAATGCCAATCTCGACTAATCAGTTCAAATCAAAATCGAGAGAAAATTGACATTTTGAAAACTGATTTTTTAAAAATTACAGTATCATATAAACATACCTATATTGTCAAGTACCTACAAATAGGCACTTAAAATGTTCATAGAAAATTGAAGACATTTTTATGAAGGTACATATTAGAAATTTTGGAAATTCCAATGGTTTCCAATGGTAAGGAAATTGTGCAGTATCTAGCTAGATACTATAAGTTAAAATCTTGATTAGTAACTTGAAATCTAATCTAAACTATGTATAGGTATTTTTGAAATAAATTCGAGTTTTTTTCTGCTTCAAGTATTTGCACTTTTGTGACTTTGAAGTAATTTCTCTCATTTGTGTAGAAAATTTCTCACATTTGTAATTTGTGTGTGTGTGTGGGTCGAATTTCTACTTTCTTGAAAGTAGAAATTTGAGCTGCTTCAATGCCTCGATTCAAACCAAGTCAATTCAATTCAATTCAATTCTTCAGTCAGATCTCCTTCCTTGAACATTTTCATTTTATCTTTTTTATTTTATTTTTTTTGCCTGCAAGGTGACTTGTATGGATAATGTGAGATAAAAAGACCTACTTTACTTCCTTTTGACGAGTATATAAGACTATAGAGTAATTTTAATGAAAGAAATGAAAAAAATGAAAGAAACGAGTTGGGTAGGTACTAGTACTATGTAATGTAATATGCCCTTACACCTGACCTCAACTACTCATTATTTTGGGACAAGTAAAGGAAATTTGTAAAGCAGATTCGTTGATTACCTCCATCCATATATTAATAATTATAATAGTACCTGGTACATAATATAGTATTTACTCATATATCTGTAATATATATGCAACGATATTAACCTCATAAATTTTTAAAGTATTTTCTTGCAAAAAGCATTTCTCTATTATAATTATGGGTTAGATACTCTCACAATCCCAAATCACATTTTTAAAATAATTTTTTAGTACAAAAAAAATTGTGAAATCTGTAAATGCCAGAAAGGATATCTTTGGATTTTACATAATAGCTTTCTGGTCTTTATATGAGGCTCAACATGCAAAGGCCTGAAAGTCAAAGATACCCTATCAGTCCTTGATACTTCTAACTAGCTAAATGTACATTATAATTATAATTATCTATATTATGTGTAAATAGCGAATATTAGTAGAGCCAAATTTTAAAAATCTCAAGTATAACTATAAGGATAAATGCTACTGATACTTCTTGAATTGCATTAAAATTTGTGTATGTTTACTTGGTCGATGGTTGGTTGAAAAAAAATGGTATTTATTGGAGCGAGATTTAAAGAGTCTAGTTCAACTTGAAATGTGTGAAAAAGTTAAATTAAATAGGCTTTTTTTTTGCTTGAGAAAAGAACCTAACCTAAACCTAAACCTAACCTTATAGCCAGCCATCAGCCAGCCAGCCAGATAACTCTCGATCAGACAGATAAGAATGAAATGAACTTTTTTTCTCTTTACTTTTCTTTACTTTTCTCTTTCTCTCTTTCTTCTTTTTTTTTGATCCTTTTTCTTTTTCCTTTCCTTTCTTGAGCAAATAAAATAAAATAAGATTTCCAATAGAGAATACCAATATCTTATACCTACTAACTAATACTATGTAGTAGTACTTATAATCCCTCTTTGTAGACTCTCATTTTTATCTCACCTTCTTCCTCTACACTTTTTTCTTACTTTACTTTACACATCGACCGACCCCCTTATCCTACTAACTAAACTACTAATATTGTAGGGGTTATACGGCTCTAGGAAAAAATCCCAACAACCAAAATCCCAACTAACCAAAATCCCACCTAAACCAAAATCCCATCTCCATAAAATTGCCATAAAATTAAAGAAATTGAAGAAGATGACATCCTTATCCTTATCAAGGATAATGATTACGGTCCACTAACTTGTGATGAACAACATATTCTTCAATTGTATGACAATTTTATGGAGATGGGATTTTGGAGGTGGGATTTTGGTTGTTGGGATTTTTTCCTCGACCCGTTTTATACACTTAAGTATATAAACTTGGACCTAATACTACACTAGCTATGCTTGTTAGTCTACAAGCAAGTCAAAATAGAAAAGAAAAGATCAGAATGAGCTCGATTCGAAAAATTTCGAAATTTCAACATTTTTGAGCCCGCACTCTTAATACACTAACTATTTGATTAAAATGAGCTCTTTTTTTTGAATTTTATTTGAGGTAAGGGCTTATATTATTTAGGCGTCTGTTGTTAAAAAACCTACAGACAAAAGGCCTACGAGCATCAAACCTACAAAAAGACAAAGGGCCTTCAAGACCAATGTTCTACAGACAAAAGCCTATAGCCACATTTGACCAAAACAGATAAATGTACAACAGACAACAGATAAATGGCCTATATATTTCAGATTTCTATTCTAGGATTTATTGGCAAAATTTTAAAAAATTTAACCTTATATTCCCTTATATTTTGGATATATTTTCAAAAAAATTTAGTTTAAATAAATTGTATGTTATTTATGAACTACAATTTGAGCAGTTAGATGTATGTCTGTAGGTACTTAGAATGTAGGCCATTTGTCTCTGTAGGCCCTTCATCTGTAGGCCAAGGGTCGGTAGGTCCATTATCTGTAGGTTATTTTTTGTAGGCCCTTTGTCACAGAACCTATTTAGGTATATTTTGAAATTAAAAATTTGGCCAAGAAACTATTATTACCTCATGTATACGAGTCAATTTCAATTTCAATATTTCAATAGATTAATGTTTACAATTTGAATTTGAACTATCTACTTAAATAAGTTGGTAATATTTTCTAAATTCTAATCGTTTTTCGAGCTTTTTTTATGGATGTTTACTTTTTCTCCATCACTTTCGGCGTTACTTTTTTCCAATTTTTTTTACATAAAAGAATGATGCCTTAATTGCTATTTATCTTGGAATTACTTTCCCCAAAAGCTTAATCCTGTAAAAGACTTTTTTTTTCTTCTTAAAAAAGTCTAAAAAATATAAAAAATAGTCTTTTGAATGAATAGTCTTTTCTAGACTTAAAACGAACGGACTTGAGCTCGAGAGATTTGAATTTGAACCAAATTTTTCATCTTGAGAATTCCTTCAAAAATTCTCGAGTATACATAGAATACTTACCTTGGATGGATAGGGACAAAAAAAAAGATAAAAGAATTTGTAAAAGGTTCAAATTTTATATGTACAAGTATAATGTAATTTGAAGGCTCGAATCTAAAGTACCTATACCTTACCTACTAATACATTTCAAGGCTTTCTTAAGAATTTTTTAAGATTTTGTAAGAAAAAATCTCCTCAAATTACTGAATACATAAGTACGTACTATAAGCATAGGTAGGGTACTATCTATAAAAGCCTTTTTAAAAATAATGAAACAAAATATTTAGATAATATCTATATTAAATATTAGCTCGAAAGCTTAAACTAGCTAATTTGTACGTAAATTACCCTATAGTGTGCATATTTACACTTATCTTTAGTAGTTTTTATAGATACTTTTATTTTGAAAAGAATTTTATTGGATTTTTATTTTCCAACAGATCATAGTAGGTACAATTCCTCAGGTTCCTCAAAATTGAATAAAACAGAACCAAATACTCGGGTAAAATTTAGAATAAAAATATTTCAAAAGCCAAAAAATTACAAAAAACTCAAATATTTCATAATTTGGATATCTACCGATAGTAAATATTTCTCAAGTTTATGAATCTGCAATTATCAGAATCGAGTACTTGAGTAATAGTAAGGATAGTAAGGGTAGAGTACATAAAGTGGTGTGTTTACTTTACCCGTATGATAGTTAGTAAGTACCTTGTAAAATAAGTAATACATAGAAGGTACTTATGTATGTAGATGCCTATAATATGTAATTGTAGATACAATGTGGAATTGAATTGAGTACAAGTAAAGTAAAATCTCTGTATGTTGGGTTAGTATTATTAGTATGTGTAGACTGGGATGAAATTGGACTTGAGAGTTGAAATAAAAATAAAATACAGGAGAGGTAAGCAAGTATTTGAATTTCATCTCGTCTCTCTTCTCTTCTCGTAGTTGTTGGGTCTGACATTCGGTCGGTATGGATTCGAGGGTTGAGGAAAATACATTACAAAATACAATACAATACAGAACCCTATCTACAATATCAGTACCTAGTACTAGTATTACAAGCAATACTAGTACTAGTAACTAGGTAGGGTACTACAACATGTTGGGTAATAGAAAAATATATTTTATCAAAATATAAAATATATTTTATAGTGAAATATAAAGCCCCCACTAACACTCAAACTCATACTAACTTAGCTTACTAGAACTACTAGACAAAACTACATAATGCCTACATAATAAGTACTAGTAGTAAGTACTAGTAGTAGTGTATAAGGACCAGAGGATTCTGAATCTCACAATTCTGAATTCTGAATTTGAAGGAGAGAAGCAGATCGATATTTGCACACTTTCGAAACACAAAATCTCTTATGGGCCCATTACAACATTGGCTTTATGTGAATACTGAATACGAATATACGACTTTGACATACAAGGATAAGGTAAAGGAAAACTAAACGGGCTTTTATAATAATATATACTTACCTAACATACAGATATATTTGTGGATTTTAAAAATTGACAAATTTTTGTAAAAATTTATTGTCTTTGAAAATATTTTGAATTACCGACAGTATTTTAGGCATCTTAATTTTTTAACTTGATTTTGTGACTTAATAGGGTACTTATTAACAAAATAATATATCGCATGAGAACCAGTATACTTAAGGTACTTACGATTAGTGTATTTACTTTAGTTTAACTTTAGTAATGTCTTTAGTAAATTTTAAAAAGGCTCGTTAACCAATCTTTAAAAATGAATTTGAAAATGCCAACTTTTGTTAAAAAGATGCATTATATTATATTATAAGTATAGATATCTGAAATTTTTTGAATCAGTAGGTACTTACTGTAAGCATGCTTCTTATTCATTACTATTACTGTACTTACATTTGAAAATTTGAAATTTCAATTAACTTGAAGAATAAAGTGGTAGACATGCATTTACATTATATTAGCTTGGAAAAATGCAAAATATGAGAACTGCGAGTATTTGCAGTATCCGTAGACTCTATATACAGAGTCTAGTGAAATTAAAGTAAAGTAAAGGGAGAGAGATATTAAATTTTCATTTGTAGGAGAAATAATAAAAATGCAAAGTAAGCAAAGTATCTACGGTAGGTATTCATTCTTCTTCTCTCAAAAAATATCAAAAATTCTACAAAAAAATGAATAATATTTAATAGAACTACCTACCTACCTACCTACCTTACCTACCAGGAATTTTATACAATCATGAATTTAATAATCTAAAAAATGTATAGTAGGTACTAGTAGGTAGTTTAAAACATGGGGAATTTGTCAAATTATAATAAAGTCAAAAGTGAAACTATTTTTTGCTCAATTGAGATTTGTCCAGAATTATTGAGCTTTAATTATGGACTTTCTCCATGTAAAAACTTACCAAAAGTAGGGTTTTAAAAAGATAACATGGAGGTAGCTATAAAAAATTAACAGGTCAAGAAGGTCACAAAATCAGATATTATTAGATATCTTATATTTTTGCCAAATGTCAAAAATTATATTTTGACAAAATGTCCAAATAACTCGTTTAAAAAAATGATTTTGAATCACTCGACTCAGCCCATTCCATGATTTAAATTGCGATCGCTTGAATACCATTTTTTTGAATACAACTCCAGCAGCCCTACTTTTCCTTGTTAGTTCCCAAAAAAAATGCTTCATTTCAATTTAAAGGTGGAGAAAATGAAAAAAAAGGCCATTATGAACAAAACTATTACTTTTTGAAGTCGACATATGTACCCTACTCATCGTACATTCTGGCTTCCATACTTACAACATACATAATATGTACGTACATTTATTATACACTCAAGTAAATCCGATGAACTACTCAAGTTAAAATAAATCTCTAAAAAAAATTTTTTAATAAAAATTGTGTTGTTTTAATTAAAATTTGAAATTCAATGGACTTTCTTTTCTTGGGGATTTCAAGCTTTCAAATCGTATTTCAGACTTGAGAAATTGCAAAAATTTCGAGCAAAAATTATCAAAAAATTTCATTATGATGAGAGTTTATGAATTCAATTTAAATTAGATTAATTGGCCTATATCTACTTGGATATCAGTATAGTTTTCCAAGTCTTTTGAACAGTTTTCAGATATTAACCCTGAGAACTTATTTAGAAAATTTGGCTCAAATAAGCTCAAAATTTGGTAGTTACTTTAAACAAAAATTATAATTTAGGTAGCTGTGAGCCGATACATAAATATAATTTGCCTGAGTACGATATAATTAGGATTATCATTAGTTTATATTAAATGCTGATAGATACTCGTAGTTTGAACCAATGATATTATGTACATTATGTTGATGTATGTCCCTATATTATGGATTATAATTAACGATAAGTTTGAATGTTTGACTATTGAAAAGTAATTTAATGATTTCTTAGAAATTTTCCAGATTGTGCCTCTCCAAATTGCAAATTGACTATACTCATAGAGTATAGAGTAGAGTATAGAGGTGAAGTGAATTGAAGCGTGTCTGATTGCTCATAATTAGCCTTATAAATTAGGTTCATAATATACTAGTACGAGTAGATATATGTATGTAAATATGGTTAGTTGATATGTCTCATCTCATAAGTATGAAAACTCCCGGGCTCAGAAATAATTAATAAGCTAGTAGGTACATACATTAGTTGTATATGTGTACATAAGTAGATACATGGAGTTTTTTCCAGGAAGGATCTCTACTTCTGATTCTCTGATTCTGAGTCGAGTGTCGAGCCACTTCAAAGATTAAACTTCATAATACGAGTAGTACCCTACCTACTAAAGTATATATATTATATACATTTATTATCATAAAGCTTATATATTATTATGATTATGATGTTGAAAACATGGAAGTGGATGGGATTTATATAGGTAGTTATATGGTACAAGAACTACCTACTTAAGTAAAAGTTGAGAGATTTGAAATTTTAATTACTTTACAGCAAACGACGAACGAAGGGGTAAAGGGAAGGGAGAGAGGGGGGGGGGGATATGTGAGGCATTAAATCGACATGAGGCTTCAATCGAATACACTTTCTACTAACAAATACCAATTTCTAATTATCCATGTGAGCGAGTTGGGCTGAGCTCAAATTGCAGATCTCAAAAATTGTCAAATTACATTTTGTCTTTTCTTGATTTTGAAGATTTTATTATGTATTATGCATATTATCTATAGGTTAGATAGCCTATATAATATATGTAGAGTGTAGACACTATTATGATTTTAAAAATTAAAATAATCTTTCTTTAATTTTAGCTTGATACTCATATCCGATTTCGATTGACAATTTTTCTTTGATAAAATGGCCGAGAAAATTTTTAAAAAAATGATATTTCACCCCTTGCTTACTTATAAGTACATGTACTGTACATTAGATCAACAAACCTACTATTATGTATATAGTAGGTATGTGTATATGGTAGTATAGTAGGTACTTATATTTGGTTGAAATTTAAACCAAAAACTGAGCTCGTTATCGTCAACTCTTTTTTGAAACCCTTTTGCTCATCTACTCTACTCTCACCAGACCAGTTCTTTCCTTCCTCTTTTTTCTTGAGCCCTAAAATTTTAAAATTGAGAACCCCAGCTTTCCAAATACTAACTTTACTACTAACACTAATACCTAGTCTTTAAACTGATCCTGAGTGTTCAACTTATTTAGTAGCTCGCATTTTAATCTAGGTATATTTTGTGTATGTTAAAATTTAAAATCAACTTTCTTTCTTAAAATTATTATGTATTTAGATAGACACTTTTAAGGAGAATCTAGTAAAAATGGAATTACTAAAGTTAGAAATATCGCTAGTTATTTATAGTAGGTATACTCTTATTTTGTGGTCTTTGTTGTTTATGTTGTAACCATTTAGATCAAAAGGTTAAAAATGCTTTTTTCACTTATAAAAGCTACCAAAAGCTACAAAGGCAAAAGTATAGAATGGTGTACTAAAATTAGAGTGTTTGGCAATTGGGAATTCAATTTTAAGTATAAATTTAAACCTGAATGTTATTTGTCTAATCAAAAAGTTGGCCACCCCCAGAGACAATCTAAACTAGACATACTAGTAGGTATTAGGTATTAGGCATAGGTAGGGTACATTATAATACTTGCCACATAGACCTTGAGCCTCAACTACTTTAAGTAAAGTAAATGTAAGTAAAAATAAAATGGCACTTATTTGCAGGCCAAAATAAATTTTACTTACTCTACTAGTCTCTAGACTCGAAGAAGTACAGATATTATATACTCTAATCTTAAGTAAGTATATATGTATGTAGGTACTACTAGGTACTTATCTATAGATACTAGGACATCTGTATTATTATTATTTGGTAGGTTCACAAAACAAAAACTCTGCTAACTTTCGAGGTTTTTGAGCTTTATTTTAGCTCGCTAAATCGACTCCAACCAAAGTAAGAAGTAATTGAAATATCTTACAAAAGTTTAGCCTTTCTCTATTTCTATATACTCAGGTAGGGTACTTACAAGTATAAGGTATTATTAGGTAGGGTACTTTGAAAATATTTTTCTATTATATACGATGTTATTTAAATAAATTATTCCCCTCTGGTCTCTGATACCATTTTCATCTCAAAATTTTACCTTTTTCGGTTTTTAAAAAATATTTACATATACTTATCGCAACATACTCCATAAGGACAATAAGGACTTTTGATATTTGAGGATCTTCTACTGGTACCTTTCGACCAATTGGATTTTTTTACAATATAGGTAAATTACTACCTATATTGGAATAAAATTCAACTGAAGTAAAGAGGGAATTTTTTTACAAAATTAGAGACAGAATAAATGGGAGCAATTCATAATTATCGTGTTTTTGAGTAGTTCATGAAAGAAATATAAATGTAGGCACTCAACATAGGTAGGTGAAATTTTATTATTTTAGCTTCATTTATAGGTACCTAAATCTCAAATCAAGACTAAAATTATATCCATAAATCTCGATTTTTCTAAAAAAAAAAGGTCATATCAATTTCTATAAGGAATATGATAGGATTATGGTTATGGAGGTCTAGACTCAAGACCTTCATAATTCATAGACCTTTAGGAAACTTTTTGATCTCCCTAAAGCAATAAAGCACTTAAATATACCTAAACATATATACATATAATATGTAGGTACTTAAGTATACTTACTAACTATCGTAGTAAGTATAATAGAGATATGTAGGTAGTAGGTGCTTAAGTATACTTACTTACTATCGTAGTAAGTATAATAGAGATATGTAGGTAGTAGGTACTCATCCTCAGTTATGATTAAATTATGTTAGAAAGTAAGACAAAAAAGTAAATTAGGAATGATCTTTTTAGTCAGAGAGAAGAGAATTGATTTAACCTCAAAATATTCTTTCTGAAAGATCATCACTTTTTTCTTACAAAAATTGAATTACATACACTAGTACTATCCTCTCTATATACGAGTATATACTTTCTATATACTTATACCACATGAATACAAATACTACTCAATACCACTTAGGTACTTCTCTTATCCTTAGCTTTGCCCTGAAAAAGTTGGAGAAATTCAATTGACTCGTAGACTAATGTGTTTCTTCTACATAGATATTAAGGTGACAAGCAAAGTATCTCAAAATTTTAGAATATTTAAAAATGAATGATTAAACCCCAGCAGTATAGTAGTAATTTAAGTATTGGTACTTAAATACCTAGATAGGTTAGGTTAGGTTTACTTTCAACTCCGTTTTAATTGATTGATTTGATTAGGCATATATACGAGTATCTTTTAGATTGTCTCATTTTTTTGTTGAACTTTTGAAACCTTTACTTCCCAGATAACTAATACATATAGTCTTTATTAGATATGTATACCAATAGAAATAAAGAGAAAAAAAAAAGTTGAAATCGTAAGGTAAATTGACCTAATATCAGTAGACTGGTACGAGTATAGTTAACTGATCGTCGTCTAGTGTATATAAAATAATAAAAGTTGAATATTTGCGATAAAATTCTTGGAATGACTCATAAAAATAAGTCTCATTTGATGGTCCAAATTCTCGTTGAAAGTTTTCAAATCGAGTATAACATGGATAAGTACATACCAAGTACCTAACTTTAAAAGTATCTGTAGTAAGTATATCTGTGAGTATTATATACGAGTAGTATTTTCGTCAAAATGAGTCGGTAGTTTTTGGATTTTGAGATATTTTTACACCAGTTTCATGAAGTTTCATGAATAAGTTTCATGAAGTGTTATTATTTTTATCTTTATACAAATTTGCTATTTTAGGTATCTCTGAATCTAAATTAGA
>JAQIXA010003909.1:0-12698 GCA_034699045.1 Nanhermannia cf. coronata Gr-Ori-00579 | reverse complement strand
TTGAATAATTTTATGTGCTTATCTAAGGCGCTTATTTTCGATTTTTAACTGCTTAGAAATCCGCTGTCTGGTAATTAATAATAAACCCCGTTATCATCTTATTTATAACGCAGTACAAAAGTAAAATGATTAATTTTCAATAACCTAGGTCATCAATGTCAGCACTAGCACCTTCTGCTTCTGTTTCAGTTTCACTGAAACTTCCGCTAAAAATGAAAAAAAGTTTCTCAAATCCATTGACTTGGTTTTTAATTAAATTCCTTAACTTTTAACTCAATTGAACTTTTAGGGAGGTCGAGTTTAAGTAAGTAGATCATATAAATTGAATTCAGGCTAAAAAACATGTAGGTACCTAATACTTTTTAAGGCAATATATTATTCATATTTCATATTCATATTCATATGCGAGCACTTTAAATTTTAAAATTTAAAATACTTATGTAGTGTACATACTAATTTAGGAGGTTAGGATTTAGAATTTTGCCTATTTATTGTCGAATTGTAAGTAATTTAATTGTGAACAAAGTTGATATTATTACAATGGCATAAAAAAATATATAAATAACTTATTGTTTAGCATCTACAATATGTATAGTTGCTGTTAATTTTTATTTAAAATTAACTATTTTAACTTAATTTAAAGTTAAAATGACCTTATAAATCTTAGCTTACTTTTTAAAATTCATATTACCCTTTTTGAGCAATTGAGAATTTGATATTGATATTTGATATTGATAAATTATCAATGATAATTGATAATTGATAGAGTTTGAGTTTGTGAGAGATTTTGAATTTTGAGATAGCAAAATAACAAAAAAATCTCATTTTCTCTTCTCCATCTCCATAAAAATTATACCTTTTATTTTAATTACATTTTAATTTTAATCTACATTTAAAATTAAGATGTCAACATTTTTGACTTGAACTATTAACATTACCCTAAAAACTAAAAACTAAAAAGGACCATGAAAGAAATGGAAAATAATTTGTGGTTTTATTGTAAATTTCCAAAATGTAGTCAAATCTACAGGGATGAAGGACAAGTTCTGGAACATGTCCAAAAAGCTCATTCCAAGTCCAAAGTTGACCATGACATTTCTGACCATGTGGATTTTGGGACCATCAGAACCGTCCCATGTGTCGTTCCATTAAAAAATATGACGATAAACGAGGTGGAGAAGTACTGGTAACTAATGTTTTTTTATATTCCATATACTTATTACCTATTTAATAAATTCTTTATTTAATTATGTTTTGATAGTTTTTTCTAATTACTCTTAATTTCCTTTACTTTTAGTTCTCATCGAAAAATGCTGTCACAACGTGGGTAAGTTAAATAAATAGAGAATTTCCAATTGACATTTTACCCCTGTCTTATATTTGTTATTGTTATTGTTGATTTGATGCTGATCTTATCTGAATCTGAATCTTGACCATTTATATTTTAGAAAAATTGCAGCTTTAAGCAGAAAGAAAAAGCCAATATCTCGGTATGATCTTCTATTCAGCTCTCAAAAACCAGATTTTGGCTTCAATTTTTAGTATTGAAGCTAGTAAGTTTCATATTCATGACTGACACAATGAAGCCGAAACCTTTTTAAAGATACAATAATTGAATAATAATTCTGACAGACAATATCTATTTTTTTATTTAAAGATAATTTAATAATATATATTTAAACAATTTTTATTATATTAGTCATTTTAGTCCAAGACCATTTAGATGTAAAATTTGCCCAAGCAAGGCCTTTTCGCTCAAATCCAGCCTGAATAATCATATGTTAACTCACAGTTCCAGTGCTATTGAACATTCATGGTAAATAATATATAATTTATGCTAATGCTAAATATATATTTAAAAACTTTTATTGTAAAAAAGTAATGCTAATTATTGCTTGTTTGGTTAGAGTTCAATGAAGATAATGACAATTTTGTATTTAATTTTTATAGCACTCTTTGTGGCAAGTCTTTCAGATTGATATCTATGTTGAATGCTCATAAGCTCACACATTTGAAGGTACTTATTTATTTCAAGTTAATATTTTAAAATGTTTAATGCTTTTATTTCGATTTTTAATAGGTGTCATTATCTTGTAGGTTTTGTAATCGTAACTTTCGTAACAAATATAGACTTGCACATCATCTAAAAGGCTTGAATGAAGCTGAAGAACTGGCATGTTCAGTACCTGAGTGCACCATGACTTTTAAAAATAGAAGCTGTATGCTGTTTCATCATAAAATGAATCATTTGCCTAATTCCTCAATACTGAAAGATAAAATACGTTCACCAAGGATCCGTAAATCTGGGTATTTACTACATACCTATTATTTACAAATTTTGCAATATTAAAATGCATATATTTTAAATAAAAATGAATCTGTTAGATTTAGATATAAAGTATTTTATGATAATAATCTCATTTCTTTTTAAAGGTCTGTAAAGTTCACCTGTGGAGAATGTACTAAGAATTTTATTTATGAATTTCAATACAAAAAGCATTTAAAGAGAACCAACTTGGATGGATTTGAAGGAGAATGTCAACTTTGCAGTTTAAAATTCACAAACCGAGCTTGTCAAATGGTAAATCCATAATAATTTATTATTAATAAATAATTAGTGTACTAATCTAGTTTTCAATTGTTTCTTTATAGCACCATAATAGGTCGAAGCATCCAACATTTTCCGTAATAGAAAAAGATGAGCTATTAGAAGAAATAAAATCTCAATCAATTACCAAAACTGGGACATACAAATGCAAATTTTGTGAACTATTTTTCAAAAATTTTGATCAGCTAAAGTCTCATATGAAAACACATCCTCAAGGAAATGTATACAAATGTAATATCTGTTCCAAGTCTTATAAATCTTTGTGGAATTTAAAATATCACCGGATGACACACAGTGGAATTAAAAAGTTTATTTGCAGAGCTGCAGGTTGCGGAAAATATTTTCAAAACCCGAGAACTTTAGCTGCTCATAAGAATATTCATCTTGGTTCGAAATTTTCTTGCTCAGAATGTTTGAAAAATTTCTCTTTAAGAATACAATTAGTTAAACATATGAAAAATGTGTCGTCGGATAAAATAGTCAAGTGTACAGAGTTGAATTGCTCTGAACAATTTAAAAGTAAATTCTGCCTTCGATATCATTTAAAAAGTATACATGGGATTGATGGATTGAAAAAAATCAGACAGATTAAGGTCAAGAAGGACAAGAAGCCAGAAGGACCAAGAATGAGATATTGGTAAAAATATTAAAATTACTTTGTAAAAATCTAACCTATTTAAAATATTTATTTTATATTTGTTTAGCCGTTATTGTGCCAAGGACTGTGTCTATGAGAAGAGGCTCGAATTACATGAATACATTCATACAGGTTTCTAAATTTCTATTAAATCTCATAATTTATTAATTTCTGTATTAATTTCTATAAGGTATTCAGATTTGAAATGTATTAGATTTAAACTAGAGAAATACAAATAGCTCTTATTGGAGTTTTAGTCCATATTAATTTTACTTAAAATCTCGAGTATTACTACTTTACATATATTTTCTATTAAAATTGAAGCCATATTAATTTTCTAAATTTTAGGTCAAAAACCATTTAAATGTGATTTTGAGAGCTGTACTAAAGCATTTAGAATTCCATCATCACTTTTGGACCATAAAAGAACACACTCTGAGGCTAAGACATTCAAGTAATTTAAATTTTAAACTAATACTAGGTAATGTTTAGCATCTTTTTTAAATAATATTTTGTTATTTTTTAAATAGATGCGAAATATGTTCGAAGTCCTTCAAAACGAAAAATGTATACCACGCTCACAAACAAATCCATAGACTGAATAGAAAAAGAAAATTTGCTTGCCAATTTTGCTCTAAAGGTAAGGATTATCATCTAATTATTATTTAATATAGATCTTATGGTTATAATTTTATATGTATTTATAATTGTAAATTTTATTTGTACTTAAGAATGAACAAAATTTGATTGATAAATAATTAAACTTTAAAATTAAGCTAATATAATTTACTATGTTTTTAGGTTATTTTAATAACGATTGTCTTCAAAAGCACTTGAAAGGGATGAATGAAGCAATTGAAATTCCTTGCGAGATTTGCAATATCGTTTTTTTCAATCAGAATTGTAAAATTCATCATTTTAAGAGTACCCATTTGGAGGCTAAAGAATCTTTCATTGGTGACAATATAGTCATAACTAAAAATTCTTCAAAAATTAGTTGCAAGTTTTGTGGAAGGATCTGTAAATACATGTCCCAGATTACTCGTCATCAAACTGAGCCTGGAAATTTTAATTGTAATTACTGTTCATTTAGCTTTCCCTACAAGCATTGTATGATCTTTCACAAAAAGAATGTTCATCAAGAAATGTCGGTAATAAATGTGGAGGAAAAAGATAAAAGAAAGAGGATTGAAGTCAACAAGACTTGTGAAATTTGTGAGCCAAGCAAAACTTTTAAATTTGCTCATTTATTAAGAACTCATATGCTTAATCACACTGGAGAAAGGTATTATTTATAATAATATGTTATTATTCTAATGTTATTTTAAGGTTACTTATTTTATTTTTTAGGCCATTCGTTTGTCTAGCTCAAAATTGTTCAAAAGGTACTATAGTCTATTCATTAAGATTTAGAATCTGGTTCAGATTCAGATTCAGAAATCAAAAACCAGATTTTTGATTATGGTCTCAATTTTATTTTATTATTTGCTAAATTGAGGTAAAAACTTTTAATAATACCTACCTACCTATTTATTTTTCTGTATTTTTAGATTTCAAAACAGCAGCTGCACTAAAAGAACATAGAACAATCCACACTCAAGAAAAAAATTACAAATGCAAAGTAAGTTTTAAGCTCTTATATTCTTATTTATTTTTAAAATTATTCATAATATTCATTATTCACCTATAGTATAGTTCTGAAAATCCATATTTTGTCTCGATTATACAAGTAGGTAAAATACCTTCCTATGTTAAAGCACCGAGATCAAAATCTGGAATTTCAGCAGAGAATTTAAAAAGTCTTATACCTTTTACCTTACATCTCTTGTAAACTATTGTTTTACATTTTCTAGTTTTGTGATAAATGGTTCCGTCTTTCATCCGTTCGTTCTAATCATATGAAGAATGTTCATAAATCAAAAAGAAAGAAATTTCCTTACTCAAGTAAAAATTCAAAATCAAAAAGAGGAAAGTATCAAAGAAAGCCCAAGATTGTCACCAAGCCTAAAATTGACCCAGAAATAGAAACAGAACCAGAATTTTCAATTTTGAGTAACTTTCCTCCATCACCAGAACTAGTAACAAATCCTCTTGTAATAATCAAAGAAGAATCCAATCATTATGATGAAATTGAACTTGAATCTGATCCATTTGGAAACCTCAATGATGATGATGATATTAACATTCCAGCAAATGTAAAAGTTGAAATCGAAATATGCGATATTTGTCAGTCTTGTTTCGTTAATAAGAAATTTTTGGATGAACATATGGTTAAATTTCATCCAGAGATTTTGTCAAAATTACTATCAAAAAACGGTAAAAAGGAAAAATCCAAATTGGAGTGCAATTTTTGTTTAAAGAAATTCTCAAACAGAGGTAATCTCAATAAGCATCGTTCTTTACATCATTAAAATGCATTTTAAAAACATAACTCCAATATTCCAATCTTCAAATTGCATCTAATGATAATTTGTTTTATCTTCTAACAACTTTATATTTGATATAGGTAAAGTTTAAAAATTACTTCATAATTTTTTGTTGTATATTGATATTTAGGATAATTCATTTATTTGATATTAGAATATATTAGTTAGTTTGTAGTCGAATATCTAGTTTAATTTAAAAAGTAGTTTTTTTTTAAATTTACAATTTATTTTTCTCTGCTTCGAAACCACAGTGCAATGGCCTCAATTTTTATTTTATTTTATGTAATTGATAAAATTAAAAAATATCATATATTGATAAAATTAAGATCAAAATTTGGTTTTTTGGAGCTTATATTAAAAACTTATTATCTGTACTTTGCCTAATAAAATCTCATATTGTACTTGAATGTTAAAATATCAAAAATTCAATTTTCTGTCTATTGAAAGTATTCATCAGATTTCAAATTCTTGGACATCTTAAAAATAGGTTAGCTAGTAGGTATAATTCATGTAGGGTACTAGGTACAATTTTTTAATAATTTTAATTTTAGGATAGGATTTATTAGAATTGATTAGTTTAGGGTCGATTAGGATCATTAGTTTTCTATATATTAGTATGGATAGTTAAACTGAAAACTGGTCTAAATGGAGTATTTTAAAAACCCGGAAGAACAGTGCTTAGTTTGCAATCAAAAAGATCCAAAAATGTATTCGGAAATTGACCTTTGTTTTGGCACCTACTTGGTCGAAATAAATAAAAGGAAATCTTCCACAGCTCTGTCCAAGCTATTTTACCTGGTACCTAACTTTGTCCAGTCAATTAACGAATCATTCATCTGTCTTTCCTGTATTCAAAGGTTACCATTAAAAAAACAATTTTAAAATATTTTGTCTCATTTAATGCTTATGCATTTAATTTTTTATACTTTTTCAGACTTGCTGAAATCGAATCGATGTTTTGTGAAATAGAATTTTTAAATGCTAGGATCATACAATTACGGCATTTCATTCAGGAGCAGTTAACCGCAGAACCAGATGATGGGAATTTTGTTGACAATCAGGATCAGCAGCAGGACCAAAAAGTTATTACAAAGAATATAGAGAGAGAAGTTGAAGAACATTCCAGTTCCAGTAGTAGTCAATCAGTTACACAAGAAACTAGAAGAAAAATTAGTCATAGTAAGTATATATTCTCTCCATTCATTAAAACATCTATCAAATACTTTCGACTTCAATTTTACATTTTACTTTTGAGAGAGAGGTCAAACATTTCGTTTTTCAGAGCTGAAAAGGCTAAATACCAATAAATTCACATTTTATCATTATTTTATAATTTTCTAGTTATACAAGTCCATGATCGAGTCAAAATCAAAATGAAGTCTCAAAATGTCAATGTTTTTTCAAAAGAGAACCTTCAAGAATCTATGTCTTATATTCCTACTATTCCTACTATTATATCTGAACCTGAATCTAAAGATCAAAATTTTGAGTCAGAAGGTAAAGTTAAAAAGTCGAAAATTTATAAAATTAGATTCTAAAAAAATTTGGTCTCTGTGTATGTTCACGTGTTTGTATAAAATGATGCCAAAATTTTTTTAGAGCAAATGAAATAGAAATAATAATACATAACATGATTAATTTTGGGTGTCTATTATAGATTTAGATATAGATCCAGATCAGGAGAAAGAAAACTCTCTTAAATTACCTGAAATCGCTTTTATTTCGAAACATACAAAATTGAATCTTACAACTGAATGCCTGGAGAAACTGCAATTGCAGCCATCAATTTCTCTTGAGCATATTCGAACGTCTGTGGATCAAAAGTTTAAATTGAACTCGCTTTATATTCAAAATTTTATCAAAAGGGAACAAAACCGCTTGAGAATGAAAAGACAAATAAAAGCATCTGTAGTATCAAAATTCCATCAGGATAGAAGGATTAAACTGGGAGAAATTATTAAAAA
The DNA here is from genome assembly GCA_034699045.1 of Nanhermannia cf. coronata Gr-Ori-00579. NCBI lineage: Eukaryota > Metazoa > Arthropoda > Arachnida > Sarcoptiformes > Nanhermanniidae > Nanhermannia > Nanhermannia cf. coronata Gr-Ori-00579. Next base: position 5,063 of record JAQIXA010003909.1, on the reverse strand, counting down.
TGTAAGAAATAAGTTAAAAGTTGATGGATCTACCTCAGGTTTATCAAAATATTTCATTGGTCAAGATCATATATCAGTAGAAGCTCAAAATAATCAAAATAAGTCTGAAGAAAGTACAGATACTACGATTGAAAATAATTATTTTAATAGAAATATCCAAAATCTACGTAAGTGTTATGCCATATTAATTCTTTTTGACAATTTCAATAAAAATATAGTATCTAATATATTTAGGTAGGGTACTTAAATGACTTTTTTTAACTTTTTAGCGAGGAATTTTGTTCGAAAAAAGAGGAAAAGACCCAGATGTTATGAAGAAAGAAATCGTAATAATAACTTATACATATTGCAATATGATTATCTACAATGTTTTAAATGAGAAATAATTAATTTTTTATTAATGTTTTTTATAGCAAAAAAATGTAACAAATGCGGCAGGACTTTTGTCGACAAAAAAAGTTTTGCATCCCACTATCATAAATACCACAACCAAAGATAATTAATTGTAATTTTGAATGCTTTAAGCTATATAGGTAATTATCTTATTAATTTTCTTTTAAACTAATAATATTAACAATCATTTACGCTTGAGATCAAAATTATTTGATAGTTGAATTGAATTTGTATGTGTAATATACCGAAGTCAGCCTCAATATATATGTACCTTGATAGTTTACTTTTATTATACTTGACCTATGTTAAGCGTTAGGTAGTTAACCCTGTTAATAAAACACTACCGTAGTGTTTTACTTACCTTTTGCCACATTTATAAATCATAATATTTTGTCAAATGTTGAAATAGTGTATTTTTTGGATCAAATAAAAAAAAATACTACCTATCTCAAAATTGGCTTGAATTTCTCATGATTTCTCAAGATAAGATAATTTACCTAGTCAAATAAGTTAAATAAGTTTAAGTTTACCTAGTTAAAGTAGGTATAATATATTTATTTTTCAAGCTTAAAAATATAGGTAAAAGGTCAATTGGAAATTAGTAAAAATGTGACATTACATTACATACAATTTTTTACTAATCGTAAAGTATGATACTAAAATATTAATCCTACATATGGGATTTTGTTTTTTACTCAAATTTAAGTTTTAGATTTAGAAGTATATGTATCTTTCTGTCCAAATATAGACTATATAGTATAATTATAAACCTTTACTTCTAATCGTTAAACATAAAGCACGATCGTATAATTACTAAACTGATAAATTACCTATGCTAAACAAATTCAATAAAAAATATTATTTTAATGTCTAATTCTAAATCAGAATTTCTAATATGTAGATACCTACATACTACAGTATATCGTACATTATGTATAATTTCAGTAGGTATAGTAAATAGTAGGGTGCTTACATAAAGAGTAAAAATACAGATAAGGAAATAATAATAGAATTTAGAATTAGAATACAGAATAATACCCTATCTACCATACATAAAATACAAATAGGTATAGGTATACATAATAATAATCCGAGGTAATAATAATAGTGTATTATATGCCTGCTTACCCTGCTTCAAGAATATTGCAGAGTCGAATAAAAATATTTCAATACTCGAAAAGTATATAATTTTTCTATTAAATTATTCAAATCCTGGAATAATCAATACAATACTACCGAATAATACTTAAGTTTTAAGTAGGAAAAAAAATAATGAAATGAAATGAAATAATATTTCATTACCTAAAGATACATAGTTGTATGTTGTACATAAGTCATAATAAAAATCTAAGTAAATAAACTCGAAAAATGTTAAATGTTTGTACACTAATTATTATGTAAGTAGTGCAATTTTTGATAAAAAATTTGAATAATGAATCAAAGTTTCTCAATTCGTGTTCCTAGTCGAAGAACAACACAAGGGTGTAATCGACAAATCTCATCAGATTTCATTCGACTATGGATAAGTATAGCTCTACCTGTCCTAATGATTGTAATTGGCTTCAATTTTATACAACCGAAATTTTGTCCACAAGAACCAATCCTACCATGGTTTCTCATCATTGGGGCTGTCATTTTTCCAATAACAGGTATACATAGGTATAAATACTTTCCTGGACATTATAAAATATACCATGGACTTTTTTTTTAAATTCCAGGCCTTGTAAAATGGATCAAAAAGAAAAGCGACTGGTTTCCAGATCAGAAAATTCTCTCATTGGTGTTTGAAATGCTAATATTTCTACCACTGGCCAGCTGGTACAATTATCCTAATCTAATTGGTATATGATTATAATTTATATAATAAAATTAGGATTGTCATTGGAAGCATTTTGATTGGCAGATCTTGGCCTAAAGTTCATTTCCGGTTTGAGGCTGAGGATCTTGGTATAAGAGAAAACTATTGCATAATGGGTCTTTACTTTGTAGCTCTTGGTTCTATCATAAGTATTTATGCGATTATTGCCATATATCTAGTTTCAGGTGGAATCAATTTTATTAGAAATTGTTACAAGGGAACTTCTCAGGGTGTCGATGTCTAATTCTCATTCTCTAAGTTACAATAGGCATAAGTTTTACTAAAATATTCAATCAATTTTCATAATTTTCTCCGACTAAAAATTAAAATTTTGTTTCTGTTTTTTTACTTTTTTTTTTTTTTTTTTTACTTTTTTTCAAGAAATTTCAGATACCTAAAGAAATGTGGTAGGGTTAGGGATACTTAAAAATTTCTTATATTTCTTAACTTTCAAGATCAATATTTTAAGAGCTTAAAAATCAAAAGTTTACTAATAATTATAATTTTTAATTAGTAAGACTTTTTAAGACTATCTACCTACTCTTTTGAGACTAAAAATGCAGATATTATAATCATATAGGCACATATAGGAAAAAGAACACACTTTTAAGTGTATCAATTTAAATATTTTTAAAATCTCAATCAACTTTTATATTTTATTCGACATCCTAATACCTATAGCATATACGAGTACGAGTATTGTAAATTCTAATAAATTAGAGATTTGCCTTTTAAAGGGGTAACTAGCCCTAGCCTTAACCTTATACAACAAGTTTCATGTAAGATGTAAATTACATAATTTTATTGTGGTGTTTATTATAAAAAAAGTTCAAAGATTTTTCATATATAATGTCATGTCATTGTACTAAGGATAAGCATAATGTGTAAAATTTAAAAATAATATTTCAAAAATTCGATTTTTATTTACTTATGTACAGTCTGTGTCTGTAATGCAGTACAGTCAGTTTATTTAAAGCATTTTATATATTGACTCATATTATTGAATTTATTTTATTTTATTGATAAAAAAGCTGAATATAATCTGATCCAATATTACAAGTTCCTCGACCTTTTCTTAAATGAAAATAACCTTCATTTCCCCAGTCAGTTCCTTAAATCATAAAAAAATGTAATGGTAATTAATGATATTATATGAATCTACACGATTTGAAACAAAATTTTGGACATTTTTTTTTACCATACGAATTTTTCACAATCCAGTAATCCCGAGTAAAACCCACAACTGCAACAATATGGTCCTCATGGCCATTACAAGGTCCGTCCCAAATTCCATTTCCTCTAAAGTTGTAAAACGCAGGATCTAGTCTGAATTTCGCTGCAACCTAAATCAGTAGGTACATAATATATTATGATGCATTATTCATAAAAAGCTATTAATCCTAGCCTATTAATTATAAGCTATTAATTAAGTTAAAAGATCTTCCAGAGATATATATCTCGAAGAGAATTTTGAAATTTCAAAAATAAAATTGTCCTAATTGGCAATTGGCCATGTCCGAGTTAAGAAAGCTCTTTAGGCATTTTAAATTTTCTTAATTTTTATTTACGGGTCCCCGATGCCTGATCCAATTTTCCATTTCAGATTCAGTACCACTATTAAAATTTATCTGGATATGTCCATCTGACGTAACCCTACCGCCTTCACAGTTGCCCCATGGTTGTTGACATCCATTTTTTCTGCCAGAGTATCCAGGATAACAATTCTCTCTAACAAAATGAATCATTACATCATAAGTACTTTACCAATAGAAGAAATTTTATTTAGGTTTAGAATTTTTTTAAGTTCCTGAAAATTTTGAACGAAGCGAAAAGACATTAGGAATTTTCAATATTAGAAATTTTTGTAAATTTTTTCAAAGGTTTTTGTCATTCAAATCCAAAGCAAATTATACTTATTTAGCTTAGCAAGAATTTAATTATCTAATTTCTAACCTTACGAGCGTTTGACCTCTGTCTTTTAACTGTTCAAGTGCCATTTCAGCTCGGCCCAAACGACAATCATTTGATATATGCTGGCCATTGTGTCCAGGCCCTAACAAAATTAAAAAAAAACAATTTAGATACCTACTCACTAGGTATTACTAATATTATAAAATTATGAATAAATGCAGAATAAACTTACTTGTACAATCAAGAACCTGTTGATTACTCATAGACATTAAATGTCCTTTTCCATAAAGAAACCACGCGGACTCGAGAATTGATGCCTGAAATAATAAAATTAAAATAATATTTCGAAATTTTTCAATCTAACATACAGCAGCAAATGCCCAGCATGACCTTTAAAAAATAGGTATTAAAAACTGTGTTTTTGCTCTATTTATTAAATTTTCTAATCTTAAATCATACCCACAATCGTTGACTCTCTGGTTTTTAGGAACTGTGACAGCATTGGCCTGGCGCCAATCCCTCGTGTCTGATTGCCTCGTCTCAAAACGAGCAGAAAGACTAGTAGTTAAGTTTAAGACTTGGACATTTTTGGGAAATGTGCTTGACAAATTTTCAATAATTGGAATCCCCATTCTCAGCTCATCAGGATGGAAATCCGCAAATTTATTCAACCCTTTAAATAATAATGCTACAGTTTATACTTATTCGTATCGTTTAATTATTACATCTTGCCGTTATATAGAGATTAGAGTATAAAAATTAGAGACTATAAGAAAAAAATTAATTTGAAATCATATTTTTTTCAAAGCTTTAAAAACTTCGAGAATTTCGAGATCGAAATCTTCGATTCCAAAGTTATAGATCGATGCGCTGTCGAAAATTTCAAAATTTTCATATCTTT
>JAQIXA010003908.1:0-12699 GCA_034699045.1 Nanhermannia cf. coronata Gr-Ori-00579 | reverse complement strand
TCCGATATACTTGGATCAGATAAAATTGAATCCAGTTCAGAATATCCTTAAATTTTAAAAAGTATTTTTGAAATTTCTATTATTTGCCATAATTCATTCAAAATGAATCGAAATCGAAAAGGGATATAGTGCCTGTTTCTGTGTCAAGATACGTTTACAGTCAAACCAATAAATCAGACTTGAGGAAAAAAATGTGCCCATATAAAGGGCAATAAATCCAAAAAAATGATTTTGGAATTTCATATATTATTCAAAAAATGAATAATATCGAACGTAATAATTTTTCCTAGCTAAAATCAATGGTCTTAAAACAAAGATGCGGGTTTTTATGAATGTAAACCGGTTAATTTTTATAAATTTATTTAAACCTTTTAACTCAAAAATATTAAAAAAGATTAAACAAACAACAATTTTTTTAAAAACCATTTTTTCATAATTTAAACTGATCAATTGTCCCATTAAATTGAATCGTATGGTTCAATTACACAATAAATATTTTAATTCAAGGCACATGTACAAATAGTTGGATATATATTCCAATAAATAAATTGCGTTATACAAATTACAAAAATCATTTAAATAATTTGAATCTAATTAAATTAAATTTAAAATAGATTCATGTTTGGATGAAAATAACATATTAGTGTTCAAGTGTGGAATAATAATAAACAGTCAATATTACAGAGGTAGTAATACAAAATAAAGAGGTCAATATATTCTTCGAATATGATAAAAGTTAGTTAAATTCACTCATATCTAGTTCATTTTATATTATCCAATGCAGATAATTAATTTCATGGCTTATTAGAAATTCAATAATAGTTAAAAAAAACTAAGTAAAATTTAATATAAGTAAAACTGAACAAACAACAATTGATTACATTAAATTTTCAAAACATTTATTGCACAATATACCCTATTACATATATTCTTATATAGCATATAATTTTAATTAAAAATGCTGTTAAGAATATAATAAATTATAAATTTCCTTTTTAAAGGAATAAGGAAAATTTTCAAAAAATATGTTTACAATTAAGTGCTATAATAAATGATTTTACACCTATAGATAGTACTAGGATTTTATTAACTATTCATAGCTTTGGACTATTAATTGTTTGAGAAAAAAGCTGAAAACAACACAAAATACTCCAAATTCAACAAAAAAATTCAATAAGTCAAACAAGTTCATTCGACTTTGAATTCAAAAAGATTTCAAATTCGGAATATAAGCGCTAATATTTGTTATTTTTACCCATTTAATTAACTGGAATTGTTAAAGGATCCATAGTACATATATTGGTCGAGTAATTTTAAATTTTTTTTTAGAAATACTACAACGACAGAATAGTCCTTATAAGCAAGGGTCATTTAAGACAAATTTTGTTAAAATAGATCAATGATCAAATATAGTTTTGTTACGAGGTTGACTCATGAAAAACGTAGAAAAAACAAGCAGATTTGAATAGTGCTCGCTTCGCTCGTAAAATAATGGATTTCAAATTATAATATGAATATCACTCTTATGAATAAGTATACTTATTACTCTTGTTTTTAACATCATTAAATAGTAAAAAATTCCCACATTTTATGATACTTGGTGATTTGTATTTCTTAAGTTAATTTTATGGTTTTTCAAAAACTATAAAGCTAAGAATCAGCTTCATTTTCAGTCTAAAAATTGTAACTTTTTATTTTAATAATTCTCAAGTTAATATTTCAAGACATGGAAAAATCATTGAGGTAAATTTGATAGTTTTAGATATTTGGTTTTCTTAATTTATTTCCTATAATAGGTTTGAAAAGTGGCTCTTAAGTGGCAAATTTGAGAAAATTTATTTCATTTCCCTCATGTCAATTACATTGGGGAAGATTGGGACATGGATTAAGCAAGAGATAAATTCGTAAATTATAAATTATAAAAATAATTACTCAAAAAGATTTTTTCTAATTCAATAAAATTTTGTAGAAACAACTTAATAGTAGATTAATAATTTTTTTCTTGTAAATATATGTACTTTATTTTGATTAGCACAACAAAATATAACCATAAAATGCCAATTTTTGCATTTTCAAACCATTTTTAGTATCCTAAAGTCAAAAATCTAGTAAATTTGAAATAAATTGAACATATTTCCATCAGAATTTTATTGAATAAATTACTTAAAAATGATTACTTTAGCCTTTGATAATGATATATTTGAAACATCTTAATTACTACTTATATTTAAAAAGTGATTAAATTACTTTATTAGCCCGCACCCATTGAAAATAGGGAAAAAGGGCTATAGCGTTTGTCATGTTTGTCCGTCCGTCCGTCTGTCTGTCCGTTCGCGTGTTTGCGGCTGAACGGCGAATCGGATCTACACCAAAATTGGCACACATTTAGGGCGGGAAAACCCCGAAATTTGATGAGATTTTGGAGTTCCTACCTCACCTGGAAGGCGGGAAAATTTGAAAAAAATCGCTAAAAATATGGATTTTTGCTCTATTTTTGGACGATCCCTTTATGTTTATATATGGTATATATACATTCTGATAGAGCTCGATGAGCTCTATCGAATGATGTGTACCTATGCTTTGTTTATTTGGCGGGAAGTTTTGAAAATTCCAATAAATTTAAAAAAAACTCTAAATTTCAAATATTTTGGATTTGATAAAATCAGAACTATTAAAACTCAAGTATATTTATATAAATTATTTGTATTCTGAGGGTGTGGGCTTCCGTGAGGGTAAAACCGATTTATTTTTTTACAAATTGGATCTTCTACTTACTAGTTAATAGATAGTTATCTATAGATCTAAATAATTTTGATAATCTAAAATCAACTAAAATTAGGTACTTGATATAATTTCATTTTTTTTTAATTTTGTATTTTTTTGTTAGTTTGAATCTGTTGAACATTTGGAGGATACGAGAGGGATGGACGTGATTGATTGGATAACATTACCTGGAACTCGAAATGAAATTACGAATCGATTCAAGAATTTTCTGAAAAATTTCCAGGATAAGGAGCAGTTTATTTATCGTAATAAAATCTCCAAGATGTGTGAAGCGAATAAATTGAGTTTAGAAATGAAATATGATGATTTGGCTAATCATGATGAAGTCCTTGCACTCTTTCTACCTGAAGCTCCAATCAAAATGCTTGAGATTTTTGACACTGGCCTCAAGGATACTATTAAGGCCATGTACCCTTATTATTTCCGAATTGATAAAACTGTTCATGTACGAATTGCTAATCTTCCTATTTGTGAAAATATCCGACATCTCCGTCGTATTCATTTAGATCAAATGGTAAGAAAAAAACATTTATAAAAGATCTATTATTTATTACTAGTAATTAGGCCCAAAATTCTTTTGGGCTGTTAAAAAAGGTCAAAAAGTAGAAAAATAACAAAAAAAAAAACACAAAAAAGTGCAAAAATAATTCGAGTCCAGGAGGATTCGAACCCGCGTCACCCCCCATAAACAGAAAGGACGTAGTTAAGGGACCACCTTAACCATGGCGCCAATCAGGCGAAGTGAGAAGTAGGATAAGAAAAGAACTATAAGTAGGGTACCTTAGAAATAGAAAAGAGAAAAGGGATTTTTTTGATTACCGGTCCAGCCAGAAAAGGTTTTTTAAAGTATAGATTATTACTAGTATTAGCCCCTATCTAGGATAGGGGGAGATTTAAATTTTACCAAAATTTTACCTTCGGTTTCAAATGGGCTTTTGGGCCTTTATATGAGGTTTTATATCGTAAAGAGATATCCTTTTCTATAAAAAATCCGATTTTTTCTAAATAAACGCAGTTTTCGGGCTGAAAGAGTGATTTAGAGGTCAAAATGTGGTGAAATTTGGGTTCTCCATGGTAATAAACTCGAAAAGTTCAAAAAATTAATAAAAAAAATCGAGTCAGCCCGGGATTGAACCCGAAGCGTCTTGCATTTAAACCAACACGCTAGCTTGTTCTGCTACTTGCCCAATCATGTATATTAGATTTCGAGTCTTATAAAGCTGTGTTTTCAGCTGTGTTAAAAGGGAGTTAACGAGAGTGTTTGTTATAAAGGATTTTAAAAGATTGTTTTATAATTATTTTTTATATTTAATTTTTTTTAGATCCGTACTTGGGGTGTAGTTTCAACCTCGACAACAATTCTACCTAAGCTTTCACTCGCGATTTTTAATTGTGTCAACTGTGGTTGTCAGATGGGTCCATTTGTCCAGACTCAGGAGAAAGAGATCACACCGAATGTCTGTCCAGAATGTCAACGACGTGGCCCATTTACCCTCAACATGGAGCGGACGATTTATCAAAATTTTCAACGTCTTTCCATTCAGGTCTGTTCTCTTAGAGTGTAGGATTGTAATAAACTGGTTGGTCCGGGGTTCGAATCCCGATATTTTTAAAAATTTTACTTACATTTTTTGATAATTATTAAGTACCGTTTATAATGTGATGTTTTTAAAAGGATTTTGGTAATAATTTTCTCTGTTAAAATCTCAGGAATCACCTGGAAAAGTTCCACCTGGACGTATTCCTCGCTCAAAGGATGTTCTTGTCCTCGATGATTTATGTGATTCATGCAAACCTGGTGATGAAATTGAGCTAACTGGTATTTAAAAAAAAAATATTTTATTCTATTTTTTTCAAGTAACCTCTTTTTTTTTAGAATAATAATTTTATATGATAGGTAATCTGTTTAATTATTTGTATTTTATTTTATAGGTATTTATACGAATAAGTTTGATGGATCGATGAATATAAAGCAGGGCTTCCCCGTCTTCTCGACAGTCATCATGGCGAATAATGTACAAAAGAAGGATGACAAATCAATGATGAACTACATCACGGAGGAGGACATGAAGTTGATCCTCGCGATGAGTAAGGATGATCGAATTGCTGATCGAATTGTCGCCTCAATTGCACCCTCAATTTATGGACATGAAAATATTAAACGAGCCATTGCATTGGCTCTTTTTGGTGGAATTCCAAAAAATCCAGGTAATTATTCCAAAGGAAATTACTATTTCCATATACCGAGTTATTCGGAAACAACGCAACAAAGAGTAATTTTTTTCAGTAACCATAGGTAGGGACCTCTGATGAGCTCAAAAATCCCATTTAAAATCCTATTGAAATTTCGAGATTTTTTGATTTCGAGCTTGGATTTTGAAAAATTTTGCTTCCAAAGTAACCTTTGGGTTACTTTGGACCCATGGTTGCTTATTAGATTACTTTAGAAGCAAAATATTTCAAAATCCAAGCTCGAAATCCAAAAATCTCGAAATTTCAATAGGATTTTAAATGGGATTTTTGAGCTCATCAGATGTCCCTAACTATGGTTACTGAAAAAAATTACTCTTTGTTGCGTTGTTTCTGAATAACTCGGTAGATACTCACCAGGTAAATTGAAATCTCGATCCAAAACTACTAAGTTTTATTAGGCATATTAATAAATGTAAAATTGAGATCAAAATCAATATTTTTTGTGAGTAGTTTTGGTCCACCTTTTCAATTTACATATTTCTGATGAGTATTTCGACTATATGTATATATGTAATATGAGTTAAAAGGAAAATAAATTTTTTTTCTTATGGTATACTGTAAGGTGGTAAACATTCAGTTCGTGGTGATATAAATATTCTTCTATGTGGAGATCCTGGAACGGCAAAATCCCAATTCCTCAAGTACACGGAAAAGTTGGCGAATCGTTCAGTTTACACGACGGGTCAGGGAGCTTCTGCCGTGGGGCTGACCGCTTTTGTCCGGAGGTCACCAACCACGAGGGAATGGCAGTTGGAGGCCGGAGCACTCGTCCTCTCTGACAAGGGGGTTTGCTTAATTGATGAGTTCGACAAGGTAGACAATTATTTATTATTTACTTTTTATATATATCAAAAATACATTATTAAATCAATTAAACATACATAATATAGTGATTTATGCTATACGAGTATTTACCTAAATTAGTCTTTATACTTATTTAGAGTTATTCAAAATTACCGCAAATAGTACTTAAGGTCCCTACCTCTCATGAGTTCAAAAATCCCCATTTAAAATCCTATTAAGAAATTTCCAGATTTTTTTTTTGGATTTCGAGCTTGGACTTTGAAAAATTTTGCTTCTAAAAAGTCCCTTGTGAAACCTTTGGCTACTTGATGTTCAAAATAAGAATTTAAAAATCACATACTTATCCTTAGTTCGCACTTAATTTTGTAGTTTATATTAGCTAACCTAACAAATTTACCAAAAATATAGATTAATTGAGCATGGACAGACGGACAAACGAACGGACGGACGACACAAACATTCTCCTTATATATAGAGAATACATACTCGTATTTAAATTAATAGAAAGGCATTTGTAAAATGGAGTTAATTAAAATTAATAAAATAAGGATTATCATACTTTTCAGCATCTTCACCAGCACCAGAATCCAGAAAAATATCATCCCAAGTAGAAATACAGCTGAGGATCGATTCATACTCTTCAAACCCATGATACTTTCGCTCTTGGCTATCACTTGACTTATTATTTGGACCATAATTCGAGAGGACATCATAAAAAGTATAAAATTTTTCATTTATTTCGATTATTTTAGCTCCATCTCCTGAGTCTCCCTGTGCCTCTTCCCTAGAGTACCTCGTAAGTCCCTTGGGATTCACTAAAACCATCTTCTTCTTATTACCAGCATCATAATGACGATTAAAATCTGAAACACATAATGGTCTCACTCCACCACCATGTCCAGCCCCAGTAGATCCTCCACCATGTCCAGCCCCAGCTCCAGAACCTCCTCCTTTCCTCAAACTCAAACTTGATTTATTCTCTTGAATCATTTTTTGACGAACTTCACCAATCAGTTTATGCAGTATAAGGGCAGATTTTGGATTCGGAAGTTTATAATTTCCAACAACAAGAGAAGTAGAAGGTAAAGCTACAGTTGAACTACCATTTCCAATAGCAGGGATGATATTATTCCTCATAGGAATTGAACCCACCAATTTCTCACCAATTTTCTTACAATCCTCCGACAATGAATTACAATTCTTTCGAAGCTCCTGAGAAGTTTTTGTCGACTCTTGGATCTCATTATTAAGTGAATTTAATTCTTTTTTTGAGCCTCGTAGATGATTCTCAGCATTTGACAACATTTCTTTCAATGAAATGACTTCTTTTTCTGCTTCTCGAACTTCACTTCTCATCTCTGTGAATCTTGTCAATTTACTTGATAAATCTGTCAAAACTTCAATCGTATTCTTCCTAAATGGGTTACAAAAAAACAGGAAAATAAAAGGCAAAATTGTGATACTACTTACGTTTCACAAGTATTTTTATAAAAAAAATCAATTTGGAATAAAATTAAAAAGAAATAAAAAACCTTTTGGCTACAAGCTCCTTCTCCAATTTCACCAGCTCAAGTCGATCCATCTCTGTTTGCATTTTCCTTTGAATAAGTTTATACAAGTATAAAAAAACGAAAAAAAAAATATCGAAAAAATATTTCATTTTTGATATTTCCCATTTGATTAACATGGAGAACCCTTAAAAGGTCTCCTGAACCCAAAGGGGTGGGAAAATCTGAAATTTTTTTCAGAGTATACACAATTAGACCCTATAAGGGTCCTCCATACCAAGTTTGGTTAAGATCGGTCCAGTAGTTCTCGAGTTATCCTCTGACAAACAGACATACAGACGGACAGACGGACAAAGTGGAAGCAAAGTTGAATAGTAAGTGCTCGCTTCGCTCTCCCAAATAAAATGGTTCAAGCTGATTCTTAAGTGCCCAAATTTATAAAAAAAAAGAGTAAAAATGAACTCACCTGATTAAAGTAGCCCTTAAAAGTTGTTCACGAAGGAATAATTCTTTTTTTTCCTCGACGAGTGTCTTCTGAGATGTATTTGTATTCCTCCCGTTTGATGATTTATTCTCCACCTCTTCAATACAATCGAGTATATTCTGAATACTTGGCTCTCTCATCATACTCTCCACCCTCTCAACCTCACAACTAATCTCATCTGGTGTAGTTGAATTTAAAGCTGACAAAAATAACTGGTCATTCTCAACCAAGTCCTCCACAACTATCTTATTCGTGAGTAAACCTTTAATAAAATAAAATATTGCAAAAAAAAAACAGTTAGGTAAAGTAAATTAGATACAAGGCTTTAATCAACTCACTAGAAGTTAATCATAAATTGTGCGAGCAAAGCGGTGAAAACGTCTCAAGTTGCCCCATTTCCCGAGGTCAAAGGTCAATTTTATGGTTAAATGGATGCAAAATTGAGAATCTCCGTCATCGATTACCCTATTAGCCACTCAAACCTCATTTTTCATTTTTCCCATTTGATTAACATGGAGAACCCTTAAAAGGTCCCCTGACCCTAAGGGGTGGGGCAATCTGAAATTTTTGTCGAAGTGGCACACCCTCACTCTATGGGGTCCTTCATGACAAGTTTGGTTAAGATCGGTCCAGTAGTTATCGAGTTATCCTCTGGACAAACATGGAGAACCCTTAAAGGGTTCCCATGACCCCAAGGGGTTTGGCAATCTGAAATATTTTCGAGCATGCACAACTAGACCTTGTAAGAGTCTTTCGTGCCAAGTTTGGTCAAGATCGGTCTAATAATTCTCGAGTTATCCTCTGGCAAACAGACATACAGACAAATGGACAAAGTGCTCCCTTCGCTCGCTCTAATTAAAATGGTTCAAATTCCAAGTAATTTAATATATAAAAGCAAACGAACCTTCTATGGCTTCATCAACAGCACTTATAGATTTTCTATTCAAGTCAATTAACTCCTCATCATCACTTGGTGGAGGATTTTTATCTTGAGTAGTAGTACAGATACTTCCTACTACTGAAGTAGGATCAACTGGTGAAGAAGTAGCACATCCAATCACATCCACTTTAGTAGGAGCATCTTCTTGTACTGAAGCACCTGAACCTCCAGGACCTGCTGATCCTGATTTTACTTTCTCATGATTCAGTCGAGCCGCCTTCTCCTGTTGAACCATCGCTGCCTTTTCCTTCTTTGCTGATAATTCGACCAATTTTTGCTTCAATTTTGCATACTCAACCAGTTTACTCTTGGGCATATGTCTCATCGCTGTTGGAGCTTTCAAAATTGTCTTAGGCTTCTCTTTATTACTTGGTGGAATAATATTACTTAATGGATTAGTTACAGTTATAGAAGCAGCAGCTGGTGTTGAACTAGATGATAATAATGTAGTATTATCACTTGATTTTGCTAATGGTGATGATGTATGTTGACTTTTTCTGGCAGCTGTATTTGAGCTCTCTTCTGGTTTTCCAGACGACAAGGTGGTTGTGGAATTATTCCCAATTTTTGCTGTTAAAGAAGGTGGTGGTTTTCTAACTGATTCTTCAGAGTTAACAAGAGATACTTCACCACCTAAAATCAAATTTCCAGAGTTAACAAGTGATACTTGGCTCTAGGACAAAATCCTAACTGACAAAATCATCCTACCAAACCAAAATCCTACCGAAAAAAAATCCTACCGACCGAAATCCTACCTAAACCAAAATCCAAAATTTTGTCAAAATTCTCAACTTATGAGATTTTTAATATGCTATTTTTGACTAAAATGACGAGAATTGGTCAGATTTAGTCAAAATGTAGTCAAAAGTTGGAAATTTTGACAAAATTCTGACTAAATTTTGGCTAAATCTGACAAATTCTCGGGAATTTTGTCAAAATTGCATATTAAAAATCTCAAGTTGAAAATTTTGACAAAATTTTGGATTTTGGTTTAGGTAGGATTTTGGTCGGTAGGATTTTGGTCGGTAGGATTTTGGCAGATAGGATTTTGTCCGCGACCCTTATAAAAGGCACTATTAGTACTCGAATTCTTATTAGCCATTTGAACCATATCCTACTATATATATAGGCTTTATACTGTTTAGTTAGTAGTAAACCTAAATCTTCATCTAATTAAGTAGGAACAAAAATTTGGCTCAGGGCTTAAGCTGAGAAAGTAAATCTTGTTTAGAATATATAGGCACTATCTATGGATACTAGTAAGTAGTACTTGTAGTGTAGTATGTATTTCCCAATTATCTATTTCAAATTTTGTAGGTACATTTCTCAGAAGCTTTTCTTTTCACAGGACTTCTCAAGCTTCTCAAAGAAATTGAATAAATCCTCCAGTCTTAACTTAGGTAGATGTTGCAAATATTGTGCCTAGATACTTATACTTATAAGAAAATTTTTCCTCATTTATTTCGTATTTTAATTAGCTTTATCCAAATCACTAATAAATATATTCTCTTTCAACAACATAGACTAATTATTTTGACTACTAAATCAACTACTTACCCTAATGCTGGTACTAACTAATAGTAGGGTACTATATCTACTCGATATATCAGAGCTTGAAGTAAAGATCGATGAATGTGACAAAAGCATCTATTATTTCAAACATCAAGTGCCTACCTAATATCAGTATTTAAATGACTTTGTCAAAAACAGGCTTGAAATATCATCAATAATTATACTTTATAAATAATATATCTACTTTATACTTTTATACTGATATACTAGGCACTTCTTATTCTTATTATGGAAAATTATTAAGAAAATCTCTTGAAATTACTTGCACAACTTTGGGACTCTTCAGAATCTTGCAATAAGTTTTATACTCGTGCTAATACTTTACTATTTTACATCAAATGTAGAATATTACAATTATTATCAAACATAACAGGCTGGAAATTTTTTTAATTTATAGAATACAAATAGCTGTCAGGCATTTGCTAGCAAAACTTTTTAAATAAAATATTTTTCGATATTTTTCGTAATAATTAAAATAAAATTAATCGTAAATTTTTCAAAATAGTCTAAGCAGATTCCATTCACTATGTGGTTGATATGCATTTTGTGTTTCTAGAGTTTTTATAGAACTAGAAAGAACTAGGTAGCCGAAGCCACTTTATTAACATAACCAAGTCATTGATTTCATATCTCAAATTATATATCTCCAAGAAAAAAAGTAAAAAAGTAAAATAGTAAAAACATCTAGGTATGGTCAGCCTAATACAATACCTACAGCCTATAGCCTATATACCAAATAAACTATGTATACCTAACTAAATTTTGAAATATTTTAGAAATTATAATATAGCTATATATATATTACATAATATTCTAAACAAAAAAGATATTTAGAGATTTGTTTTCTTGACAAAATACACAAGAAAAGTCAATCATATCTTATTTCCTATCATTCAAAACAAGGGAAAAACTTATTAACTTGATATAAAAGTTTGGGGTTTTTCAAAAGAAATACCTACATAAACATGTATATTATGGAGCATTAGAAGTACTTATGAATGTAGTATGTATATTATGAATGTAAGTTATGTAGGTAATAGTGCTCGTATATTATGTATAGGTACGAGTATTATAGTCAAAAAATTCTATCATTTCATTACTTTTTAAGAAGAAAGATGGTGATACATTCTACTCTTGCTTTCTCCAGGACTTTCCCCCAAATCTCTTACAGAAAGTAAACCAAAAGGGGTAAATTAAGACGTGGGTTTTATATAAAAATTTGAATTTTGGATGAATCACGTATATTTATAATATATATACATACTTAAAAACTAATCTCAGGCACAAAGCTCAAATTAATATTATCTAATTTTGAAAAAGCCCCTTAGCTAATTGGCCTTAATGTAAATGTTATATACAACAATGGTAGTTATACACAATCCTAGACTTAAAAATAAGATGTACATTTCTCATTTCTCCTTTAATTACTGATATCTAGCAGTTGTCTAAAGTATTAAGTATTAATATTAATTTAGTATTACTATTACACAATTAAAATACAATATTTACAAACATTAAAAGCCTCAAAATTTCAACAAAAATTTGCTAAATAACAGCTTCCCTAATGATTTCTGTTAATATTAATAAAATCCTTATCTATCTTATCTGGATTATATATAGTTTATTAACTAAATTATAACTGTGTATTAAAATACTCGGGTATATGTAGTTATTTTAAACATTTCCATTTCCATTTCCTTAATTTCATTTAATAGTATTCTAACTAGAAATGGTAAACTAGATAGGTAGATACTGCTGTTATTTAAAAAAATCATTTTTTAATATCGGTTATAATAATTTAAAAATTCAATTGGAGAATTTTATGACTTAAAAATTTATAATTAAAAAGCCATCATTATGAACATTTTTTTTTATTTTCAAGATGCCTTAAGTAAAATATATATCAGTATATAAGAAACTTTAAAAAACTAATATAGACTTTCTCGTCTCGTCTCATAAGCAAATTTTTTTCAGTCACTTGCGAGTTTCACTTGTAAAACGAGAATTTTCTGCCAAGAATTTATCCATATGGTCAGTCCGTTCAAATAATAAAATTCCTTTCAAGTCTCAATTGGACTTGAAACATTCTGAAATTCAATATACCTAAGTATATAAAGTCATATTTGAAAATCTGAATACTTTCTTCAGAATTTTGATTTGATCTTTTTTATACACTCAACTGCATACATACTACCTACTACATATATTATTATCTTAACAGTTATTATCTTACCATATATAGGAGTATACTACCTAGTACATACCTACATGTGTAAATTTTGAGAATCAATATAATATTTAGGCACCTACGAGTACTAGCAGTTGCTAGTACTCGTAAAATGCTTTTTTAAGTA
>JAQIXA010003907.1:0-12712 GCA_034699045.1 Nanhermannia cf. coronata Gr-Ori-00579 | reverse complement strand
CTGGATTATAAAATAATTAAAAAAAGTTGTCATCATCACGAAAGTCAAAAGACAAAGGCTCGAAATTTTTCCAAGAAAATCATACATAATTTTTAAAATATACGAACAACTAGGTATCCTACTACCTACTGAAGCTTTATTCTATGCTGGTCATTTAAGCTCAGAAAACTCATATTTTGGCCTTAATTATACGCGCAAATATAGCTAAAATTGAAACAAAAATCAGGTTTTTTAGATTACCTATATAGATTATCTATAATGGTTTATACTCTAGTTTTTAAATTCCGATTAGTTTTAGGTACTTAAGATTACCTATCTAAGGTCTAATCGTAAGACTAAGGATAATATTTTCATTCAATATGTCGCCTTAATTTTTACTTATGTTCAGCTCTAAAATTTCATTTTACAAGCATTTTATTTTAATGAAGCTTTAAGGTTAGTAACTTATCAGAATCTTTACAGATTTTCGAATTAAGGATAATTGTAGGTATGTATAAATTGTGATCTTTCTGATTTTTCTACCTTTAGGCATATTATTTTATGATAGAAGTAAACCTACTGAATTTTGACAAAATATTCTTCGATTTCTCGGTTATATAAACAAAATACTTTGTAGGTACTATACAAACAGACAAGAATTAAGGGTAGTATAACCCTTTTTTTTTAATGATTTAAAGCTAGAAAAATCCTTTTTTTTACATAATTATAATTAAAAATAAAGCCTGAGTAGAATGTAATATCAAGATCACGCAGCTCTTGAATTCTACACCAAAAAACCAAAAGCGTTTAATTAACAAACCTGTGTAATAACAACTTGAAATGCGTTTAACTTTTTCCTTACTATTAAGTACTACTGCTCATTTCTATACTTCATACTGTGCTTATTACACAAAAGATTAAAGTTTAAACTGTATCTGTATGATATATTCTACGTATAATCTGTACCTTACCTATATATGTAGTAAATACGATCATCATTATTTATGATTTGTTGTTAGACAAGTATATTACAACTAGGTATAAGAATTATTATTATAAGATAAGACTTTCACTCTCATTTATTTTTTTACTTTTCTAGAAAAAAAAATTAAAATCTTTCGAGAGCTATTTTGAGTTAAATACTTTACTTTAAAAGCCAACTTTTTTGAGACAATTATCTTATCCTTTACCTACTTCTCATTTCTACATTTCTGTAAATCAAATTTCGAAGAAAAAAAGCCACTTTTTCCGCTTTTGATCCATATTAAGTTAGGTTAAAAAGTTAAAATTGGTTAAGTACCTACTTAAGTGCTGAAAGCCATATGGAATGCTTTTTTTAAAAAATTTGCTATCCTTTTATATTGTAACCTCAAAATATGTTATTATGTCGGTATATTATATGGTTTAGGTGTGAAATAGTTCAAAAATTATATTTGAACTTAAAAAACTATTCTGAATCACTCAAGAATGAAATTAATGTTTCCGTTTTGTAACTTGCAAAATGTGCCTGGGCCAATTCTTGAGATTTTTTCTTGTTTTTTAAGCCAATTTTATACAAGTATAAAAAAGTAATAAATTAATTTCCTAATCTGTAATTAAATAATAATCCAATCTTAATGCAATACACTTGTACCATTTTTCAATTAAATTTTAATTTGATCTAAATTTTTCAGCAATATTTTAATTTCAATTGTTTTAGAGTACCCTACTTGAACAGGTTTGCAAAATAAAAATTATTGGCAAGTATAGCTTAATAGGTATGACAAATATTTTAGCACAAAAGACAAGTGGTCATTTAAAAAAGTAATTAGATTAAATATCTTTCTGCAAATTCGTGAAATTGCGAATGCATACCGTCTATTCAATAAGCACAGACAGTACATGTATCAGTACTTTGGTATTTAAATGAGCTATCAAATAACAAAATGTGCAATTTCTTTTTTTGCAATTGTGTAAATTGTAAATTAAATCAAAAATCAAAACCCCTCATAAAGTAGCATCTAGAGTCTAGAGATTTTGCAATGGAATTAGTAGGAAAAAAAATGGATGATATCCCCAAATGCATTCTAATTACGATGATAAATAGATTGAAGATTTGCATACAGTCGAATTTCTCTATAAAGTAATTTATTTAAATGTTAAGGGATGGATATCTTTGAAAATTTTTTTGAAAATTCAAGAAAAACTCAATTTTTTTTATAAAATTCAAGCACAAATTATGAATAGTTCAATTGGGACACAATTTTTGTCCAGCTCTTGGAAGGATCTTCGGCTTTCAGGCCTTTACTATGCTAAAACTCATATAAAGGCCAGAAAGCCTATTGTAACCAGAAATTTTTCAAAAATTCTATTCAATGAATCTCTAGACCCAAATTTCTAGTCATGAATTGAAATGCAGTCAAATTCACATCGATTTCGATTCCCGAAATGATTGAAATTTTCTAATTTGAACCAAATTTTGAAGAAACTGCTGATATAGATCAGTAGATAGGTTAGAAATCAAAAGCAGGTAAGGATACTAATAATCTGCTTATGATGAAGTTTTTTTCTAAATTTTTTTGCAAAAAAATCATCTAAAATATAGATTACTGTAGACAATAGAATGGCCTATTATACAAAGTAAAGAGATGTCAAATTAGAGGGAATAATAAATCGCACACTGCCATAAATTAGATTGATGAGAACCGGTTTTTCTCTAAAAATGTAAAGTTTTGATTTTTGCGTTTTTTTACGAACAAATCTGATTGCATTACATAATAATTTAATTCATTATGTTACAGAATACAAATCTCAAATCTATGAGTATGAGGAAGGTATCTAAACTATTTTTTTATCATCTTTTTCTTAATTCAAATTCATCGACTGTCTACTATACTGTCTACCAGAGTAGATGTAAAGCACTTTTTTACAATCACATATTTCACTTAAATTATTGACTTCAATTGTCTGTACTCGTACTAGTGATTATAGGAGTAGAATTCCATTTATTTCGAATATTTCAAAGAAAATCATTCATAATTCCTATTGAATTTGAAATCTGAATCGAAACAAGAAGCTATCCTTTAGATTTAGCTTAGAAAAAAGTATATGCAAAAATTGGGGAAATGTAATTGGATCTATATGGAAGATTGAATTAAAATGTTGGCAATTTTTTTACGATCAGTACGTGCTTCTAGGGATTATGATTTATTGGACAAACCCTCACGAAAGCACACTAAATTACCACAAAAAAAGATAACTACAGATACTTCTGATTGGAAAATGATGTTTTGTTTTAATTAAAATACGCAGATTTATATAACTTAATTCTTTATCTTATATGATATAATAACTCATAATCCGGAAATTTCTTTATTTCTGTAACTTTTTGTTTTTAATTAAATAATCTTATTTTAAGATCCGGCATGCAAATATAAAGCCTTTCTTTTCAAATAATTCTGAAACAATTTTCAATTTCTTGGTTTTCTAAACTGATTTCTTAGGCTTATTATGATTTATACCTAGTATCTTGAAATTTTGCAAAATTTTACAAGAGAAAATTATGAATTTCGGTTGATATTTTGATATTTTAAGGCCTGATCCTGATCAAAAAAAGTCAAATATTCAAATTTTAATACTAAAATAGCCCTAAATATTATAGATAATATCAGTAATATGTGATTTCGATTCTGTGATCTCAGATCTTTGATAAATAACGACTGATAGTATTGACTGAGTCAGTAATCGGATTTTCAGAGCTGAATTCTGCAGAGATTCTATCAAAAAGAACATATTTTTTTGAAAATTAAAAAAATTACAATTTACCTGAATTTTGTAAAAAAAAATTAACTTATTTATTTTAAAGATTTTTAGTAGCTTTTTAGATTCAATTAACTATTGACATGTTTAATTAAAGTGTAGTAGGGTACAGCAATACTTTGGTTTCCTCTGTATTTGCATAATTACAGTACTTTGAAAAATCTATGGGTTTTTGTCAACATTTTGGTTAAATCTTCATAAATTCATCATTTTATTCCTGATAGTACAATGCAAATTACAACTTTTGAACAATAGGTAGAAAAATATGCAGGCTGTAAAAATGCAGATGCAAAAAATATAGAAAAAAAATGTACGAATTGACTTGATCTTTGACTCGTAAATGTGCCCTGCCCCATGTAACCCATTTTCTTCTACTACACTAGTAGGGACTTATATAACAATAATAAGTATAATTTTATGATAATTTCACTAATAAAATAAATTGATACATTTTACGATCTAGCCATTAGGCATTAGGTAATCGTAGTTAAACATAATATTTTTGATTCAATTTCGATTTTTTGTCCAATTTTTTTTGCCAAACTTGTGCCTTCTTGTGACTTACGATAATATATATATTCCATTGTCTGCCTACCACAATTTTTATTTTTTGCATTTTTTTACACAAAAAGTAGACTTCCTACTTTTTACAAATTTTTTGAATTGTTTTCTTCTTGTCAAATTAAAAGTACAGAATAAAGGGTGACTTTTATGCCTTTTTAAGTCATTTTATTGTGACTTTATGATAGTTTCAGACCTCTAGGTTTGTCAAAAATACTCGAAATTTTGAAAATTACAATACCCATGGGTATAGAATACTTGATTCTAATAAGATTTTAACATACTTATACGATTTTTAAGCCTTCTAGAACTAGCAGAAATCCATTTTTACAACTTGAAATTACGCGTATTTTTGAAAAAAATCTAACTGGTTGATATATATTTGATTATAATTAATTTAAGCCTTATAATCCGGCTATATAACTGATATTAGGCCTTTTTTTAGAACTACAATCCACATTTTTATTACAAAAATACAATACAAATCAGATTATTATATCATTCTAAACGATTTGAAATCAAATCATTTTCTTATCTTGATCGCTTAAGTCAACAAAATTGCATTGATTTTGATTACAATTGCAGATCAGATCAGATCAGATCAGATAATTTAATTTACTTTTTTTGCACAACAAAAACAACTGATATGATTACCTGTATAGGAAATGGATATAAAATCACAAGCTTACATTTTAATTAGATTTCTTCAGATTTTGAAAATGTTCATCTAGTTAAGTAATAGCTGGATGAATTATGAGTATGAGCATATTTATTGGTGATTTAACGACTCATAAGTAGATACATATACCAATAAGTCCAATAAGTGAGATAATGTAAGGTAAATAAAAAAGTCATAAATCTCAGAAAATCTTTATAAAAAATTGCCCTTTTACTCCCAACTGTCTAGTCGAAACTCTCGCTTGAAAATGTTTATAGGTAACTAATAACTCTATATGCATTTCGTATTTCATATTAGGTAAAATTCCAAGCCTTTTTTGCTCATTTATAATTTTAATTAGGCAAAAACTTGAGGATTTTTGCAAATTCATTCAAGAATCCTCCATAATGGGTGCATTTGTGGCTTTATAAATCTTAATATTCAAGCTCTTGAAAGGTTTGAAGCTCTGGTTGAACCGGAAATAGCTTTCAAAAGTCTCAAAATTTTGATAAAAATATATCTAAATGAACTAATGAGACTTTTTAAAAAACAAATTATTTTTTGAGATTATTGGTAGTAGAGGCTTATTTTGAATTCATTTTAGAGTAACTTTTTGTTATTTTAAATAAAAAAAATGCTTTAATTATCAAAAATTTGAAAATTTTGGCTATTAGTTATATTCGAAATTACAGGATAAAGTTTAAACAATTCATTCATAAAATTGAGATCAAAATCTCTCAATTTTTACTTAAAAGTCTTTAAAAATTTCATCAAATAAATCTAAACTAGAATAAAATGGTCATATTATTATTGCATTTTGACTCTGATTTTGATTGCATGTTAAAGCCCTATATGGATTTTTCAAGAGCTTTAAAATTTGCTCACTCACTTATATTACTTTTTCCAACCATGCAAATGATCAATTATTTTTATTTTATGGATGTATTGTCATGTTCATGTTAAAGTAATTTCATAGATATTATGCTTTACTATATAGTATACTCATATTGAATGGTAAAATTGCATTATATAATTCAGTTTGACTTCTTGATTGATTGATTTGAATGATTTTTGAGTCGAAACGGGTTACATTTTTGAAAGATAATTGCATCTTGTCACCACACTCAAACTCAAATATTTAAACAAAATCCCAAATCCTTATACAATAAGATAGATACCTAGTCCTATAAAAAAATTCAAAATTTTTATACTCGTATCCCATAAAGAATTAAGTGTAAGGAAATCAAATCGGAAGTTTTTTTATTAGCAAAATTTTGCCATCTAAAGTACCTTTTAGCATGTGGTTATTTAAATAACCACATTTAGGTATATATATTACAAAGTACTATATAACCTACAATAATAGGTAGGTTTATTAGATAATAAAATAATTTGGGTAGAATCTGTCAAATACTCGTAGTTGATTTGAAAAAGTTTGGACGAGATTATATTGCCCTATCTGTAGGTACTTACTGTATATGGATATGTGATTTGCCTTATAAAATTTTTTATAAAATAAAAATAGTAAAGGCAAAAATGTGCTGCACCCAAAGCAGGACTAGATAGATGTAGGCAATAACAATTAAATAAATAAAAATATAACAATTTAATGAAATAAAAATCTTACACTACAGTTACATACATAGGTATATTTCAATTTATTTAATTTATGCAAAAAGTTGAAAAATTCAAAGAAATATATCTAGTTTATATAAATGTACTACTACCATACTTAAGTACCCTACTTGTAGTAGTAGGTAGGGTAGCTAATAAAAGGAGGTTTGGTTTATTTGCATGCTAGACAAAATTGCCTAATTAAGAATCAAAATACTTATAGTTAAATAAGTTCAAATTCATTTTTGAAACATTACTATCAGTAATAGCTCGCATTTTTACAATTATTATTCAATTTTCATTTCAACTATGTATAATAATGGTCAGAGGCATTTCAATTTTCAATTTTTGATCAAATTTTGACCAGAAATTTTAATTATTGACTCAAAATCAATCAATTTTTTAGACATTTTTAGATGATTTTACAAGATAAAAGGACACTTTTATAAACAAAACTTATTTTTTATTGAAATGGGCAAGTAACTATAAAGTTATTTGATATTTTAAGGTTCAAATGAGCTTTTAAGGATTGTATATTGATATTGATATGCTGAAATTTTGAGTACTTAATTTACAAACATTTTGACAATTTTGACTATTATTCTTAAAAATCAAGACTTTTAAGAATCCAAAATTCTAAATATTTCTTTATTTCAGCTACATTCTATTCGGAAATGATCCAAAAATCACAAAATTGCCTAAATTTTGAATAGGTATGTGATATGTCTGGAAAATTGAAAATTTTTTCAAAATTTTACATAAAATTCAAACCTTAAAAGATTTTTTTTAACTTTTCGATCAAATTATTCAATCAAATATACAAAATGCGAGCTAATCATCAGGTAAAAATGATATTATGTATTTAGTTAAATATCATTTGAAATACTCCGCAATTATCTTATTATATGACTTTTTAAATAACAATAACAACTTTTGCATAATTGTAAAAGTTTGTTTTGATTTTCTTATTCGTGCTAATAAAGCGATAAGATAAAATTTATTGACTCAAGTCACTAGCCCTGGGCCAAAATTCTCAAAAATTTTGGTTTTAAGCAAAATTTCTACCAAGATAAATTAAAGCGGAACTATATTTATTCTAATATGTATAAGTATGTACTATACTAGTACAAAAAGATAAATGATTCAAATATTTTGCTAAAAAAGGCTTGTATATAAGTAACCAAAAGATAAGATTATAAAATCCAAATAAGAAGCCAATATTTCGTAAAAAAACAAACAAAACAGATAAATAAGGTCATTTTGAAACTACAATTAATTATATTTGGACGTGAAAAAGTTCTTTAAAGATTTTAAATGGGATAAATAGGTGGAACAAAGTGAATCAATTATTTCAATTTTTAGCCCATATAACGAGTATGTATCCTATTGTGATTTCGTCATTTTTAATAATATTAATTTGTAACCCATTGTCTTAGGTTATGATTTAAATTATTGTACTTTTTTCATACAGGTAGAATTTTTTACAATATCAAATTTGCCGGAAGAATGTGTCTAATAGGTCGTCGTTTAATACTTAATTGTATGGGATTTTGAATCAAAAAATTGTATTTCTCAAGTAAGTGCAAATTCATGAGTGCAATTTGTAAATTGCACTCATAATTTGGCACTACCAACTACCATTTAAATTTTTAAATATTAGGTATTGTACTTTATAAGTATGCCTATGTATGTAAATCTGTATTTTTTTTACAAGTCCCATTTTTCATATAAATTGTATTACATTAAGGTATAATCTTGTAAGTAGTAGAACAAAGGAAATGGAATTTTTTTTATATAATCAGATTAGGTACCTATCTTATAATATTTGAAAAGCAAAAGTTGAGATTTTGAGACAGAAAAAAATGTGACATAATTTTTGTTTTCTCGATTTATTCAAGAGATATGAGCTGTACTTTTTGAGGTACATGACACGAGCTTGAATTTTTTTTGTCCAAAAAATTGTATCATTTTTGTGGTTTATTTGGCTTAGATTACTTACTTAGGATTTGTAAGAAAACTTCACCTAATATAGGTATCTTTAGTTCAATTTTTATAAAAAATTTGGTAATATTTTTAATCAGATCAAAGCTATCAAATCAAAGCTATGGTACTTGTATATATTTTTCAAGATTCAAATTTAAAAATATGATACAGGTAGTAAGGTATTTTACCTATTCGTATATCTACATAGATATGTTGCAAATATGCTTTTAAAAATCTCAGAATGTTAATTATGTAATACGCCGAGTTTTGATGCAAAAATTTGGTGTTTGGTAAAATTTTACGCACTTTTACTATTTTGGATGCATGTTTGGATGATTTTATTAAATTTTTAAGTAGGTAGTTTTACTTTTTCAAATTTCAGAGCCTTTGTAAATCGAAATATTAATATTTCAAAATAAGTTCAAGTTCAAGTTTAAAATATAAAGCATATAAACGTGTAAAATATTCATAAATATTAATAAAAAACGATGAGAAATTACCTAAATATGATTTTTCAGAAAAGATTTTATGATTTATTGCCATTTGAACTGCAATTTTATATGGAAATTCAAAAACTTCTGATCGATCAAAATTTGACCAAATTAGGTTTTAAAATACTTCATTATACAGGGTCAAGTTTTTACAATTTTTTCAATAATTGTTAATTGATCTACGAAATCTGATTTTAGGTAAAAAGTTAAATATTATATAGCAATAAATGAGCATATAATGCATTTAAAATTTGAGCTTATAGGCATTTGTAAGCGAGACTATTCTACATATCAAAAATTTGATAATTTTTCTAAAACAATTGAGAAATGCATATAAGGGTAATTAACACTAATATGAAAAAATTACCTAATTATTTTCAAGGTTTCGTTCTCTAATAGTAAATGTCAACAATTCTACATATTTTTTTCTACTTTTTTTTCAAATTTATAAACCTGAACAGTTAAATGCTTGTTAAACATATTTAATTACACTGAAAAAATTATTAAAAATCTTGTGCAATCCTCAAAAAAGAGCAAAAGTTATACCCTACATAAGTATAAAATACCATTTGGTATACCTAAACTAACTATATAAGTTAAGAGGTTTAACTTTTTTGGCAATCCATTGGCAAGAATAAGAACACAAATATTGCTATATAAAATAAAATATATTTTTCAAAAAATTGGTTCAACCTTTCAGAAAAGCTCGTTATTTCACCCAAAATTACAAAAAAATGTAATTTTTTTAGAACTATACAATTACACTGTATTTAGTTAATTAACATTGTATACATAGATAGCCTAAATAATCCAATTTTTAATGACTAGGTAAAGATAATATTTTAAGATTCATTATGGTTTATTTCTAAAATTTACAGAATTTTACAAAACGAGTGTTTGAATTTGAGTTTCAAAATGCCAAAAATGTTGAAATCTCATTTAACGATAAGTCTTAAAGCTTTTTAAATAATTTTTTTTGTTATTTTGAGACTTGAAATCACACCAGGTATATGAATAATCAAATTTATTTGAAGTTCCTATATTTACCTAACTGCATTTTAAACAACTTAAAAAGGCCTTAAATAGTGAAAAATTGATGTTTTTTGATAAAAATTTGGACAAAATTCAGATTTAAGTAGGATACTACTACTTATGTCTAGTAGTATAAGTATCTTTAAATTTATCAAAAATTTCAAAATGCGAGCTAATTTAAGAAGTAGTATGTATGTAAGTATGTACGTATGTGTGTATACCAGTACATTGTAGTCAGAGTATGAGTCTTATTAATTAAAAATTGTGAAATATTTTTGGGTTTTTCTTACAAAAATAATTGTACTGTACTGCTCAGTACACAGTAACTAATTAGGCTTTTTCAAAAACCATTTTGGTAGTTAGCTACAGTATATACCTTATAGGTAGGGTACTTTTTGTATATTACTTATGTATTTCATATCAAGTTAAATTTTATCTGTAAAAATTACATTGTTTAGAAGCCACAGCCGTTTAATTTATGTAATGTAATCACTAAATTGTTGTTTAAACACATGAGTAAATGACATCAAGGTTCATAACCCATAACTTGTGTACTTTTTTTTGACTTGTAGAGTATTTTACATTAAATAATATTCAAAGTTCAGAGTTGCAATTTATTTACTAAAAATCTTGTAAAAATACACATAAATTCCCATTTGTTTGGCAAGTGTATTTTTATATATATCAAGTTTATTAACTCTGGGGTTAAATTATTCATACGCATAATATTACATGTACTTTGATGAGAAAAATTAGTCAAGATTTGTCATAATTTTAGGATTTTCTACCAGTTTTTTCTCATTTAAGGTAAATCAAGAGCAATTCTTAATGGTCATGAAGTCATTTGCAAATAAGCAAAATGTCCAATTTTAATTCTTTATTATACAATAATACCCTACAATAATTTTAATTGATTTCCATGTTAGATAGAAGATATTTTGCGAAAATTTTAAAGCTATTTTATTTGCAAAAACAAAATTTCAATAAAATTAGGTACCTACTACCTAAACCTATATTACAGAGTATATTTATCCAGTACCCTACTTAAACTAGCTTCATAGTTTCTTTTATCCAACATTTCAATTTTTAAGCCCTAGGTTTGTAAAAGAAATGAAATGAAAGAAAACGAGGATTTCAAATCAAATTGAATCTGAAAAAGTAGGATTATCGGGCTTTTAGAAAATCGTTGAATTTTGAATTTTTTTTTAAATTTTGGGATCTCATTTTTTACGTTGATCGATTAAAAATTTGATTAAAAAAGTTCGAAAAATTTAAGAAATTTTTTAAATTTATGAAAATATCAAACATATGGCTATTTAAATCAATAAATTGTGCAAATAGAGATCATATTTTTGCCTCTGAAAGCCTGCATTTGAAATTTTTCAAGGTATACATAATATTTAGGTATTTATTAGTCTTATTTTCTTTCAAATCTCTATTTTGAAATTCAATGCAAATTTTACGATTTTAGAATAAAATTATTGCTTTAAAAAGGCAAAATTTTTGTAAAGCTTACAAACAATGTTATATCTACTTGAAAATCAAATCAGGAAAGAATAATATTGTTCAATCAATTTAAATCAAAGCTCAGATTTCAAAGTACATTTCTTATCAATTTTTTATATTTTGACATTCTGAAGTCTGAAGCTATAGGCCACGTGTACGACTTCTAATTATGTAATAACAAGGTGGTAACTTGTCTTAGGTGTTTTTTTCAAAAAATAAAATAAAAAATCGCAAATGTAATTCACATGGTGTTTGCTGTAATGAAGTGATTTTTATCTCGCTCAAAATCACGTTCATTCAATTTAAATTTCGATTGAATAATAAATAATTGAGCAAAAATTCTAATTATTTCACTCATCGTTGGAAAAATGAGAAATATATAAGTACCCTACTGAAGCATAAGGCATTACTACGACTATGTATGTGGTTAGTCTAGGCAGCTGATATCGTAAATAATAAATAATCATACAACTGCCAATATACTCTGTATCTTGTAGTATTCATATATCACTTTTTTATCAGTTTATGATGTAGACAAGTCAGGTAAGGCAGAAATGTATCAATAAAATCAAGTTCTTAATTATTATTTACACATATTTGAACCTTTACGTAATCTCATTCATCTCAATTCTCAATATGCCACAATTCCTTGTCACAAAAAAATGTTTAAAGTCACCTACCCTACATTACCAGTAGATCATTTTAGAAAAATTTCGAAATCGTCAAGTCAAAAAATTAAAATTGACCAAACTGGATATATATCGATAGTGTAATAAATATTGCAAAAATATCTCAAAATAGAACTTTTATTTACACTAAATTATTCCAATTCTTGAGATAATTAGCTAAGTACCTACATATTAAGATTTTTGCTAAACTTTTAAGATACTATCAAGACATATCATACATAAAAAAAATGCGGTAAATTGATATTCCCCAATTTTTTTGGAAATTTTGGCAACATGAGATAGATCCTATCAATTATTGATAATATTTTGCCTACTACCAGTACATTGCAGATTATGGCACATTATTACATTGTATTTTCAATCAGGGTTTGACTTAGGGTGGAACGCTGCTTCGGATTTTT
>JAQIXA010003906.1:0-12714 GCA_034699045.1 Nanhermannia cf. coronata Gr-Ori-00579 | reverse complement strand
ACAGACAGACAGACGGACGGACATGGCAAACGCTATAGCCCTTTTTCCCCATTTTCAATGGGTGCGGGCTAATAATAGATACCTAGTGGTAATACATATATACAATGTATATGTATCTCTACAACTTATAAGAAAATAATATTTAGTTAGTTTTAGTTTTAAGGCAGCACAAGTAGTTAATTATAGGCCTATAGGAAAGGCATAATAATTTGTATCAAAATAGAATTTTTAGTGAATCGAATCCTTTACCTAAGAACAAATACAGTCAGTCTCATCAAAAAATTTTCAAAAATTGAATCACAAATACATACGTGTAAAAATTATAAAAGATCTATAAGATTCCAAAAATTGCCAAAATTTCAAGAAAATGTTGGAGTAGGTACATTATAGTATTAGAAATTTTTGATTTTTATCAATACAGTTTTCAGCATCAGTGATCCTGGTATATAAAAATATTGAAACAATCCTGTTTTATTACGTATACCTAATTAATTAATTTCAATTTCTATATACTTTTTTATTAAAATTCTTGTTAATAGTATTGTCACAAAAACTTTGAATTACGTTGGTATTACGCAAGTAAGAGAGATTTTATAGTAGAGTACCCTACCCTATTAATGCAGATTTTTAAAATAGGTAAGATACGAGTATAGGATACTCTGTAAAATGTTGAAAGATTTGTAATTTCAGAAATTATAGTATTAAACTACATAATAATTACGAAAAAATTGTATAAAATGTATGAAAAAGTTGTATTTTGTATACATATATATATTTATAAAGGTGTTTAAAAAGTACAAGCTTATTTTTTTAACAAATTGATCTAGTTATACAGATTACGATAATTATTATAATTTATAGAGTACATTGGGATCTACACGATGGTTAAGGAAAAACTTGTTACCCTTTACCTTTAAAATTAGTAAGTAATTTTACATTGAGTTCTGTTCTGTAGGTACTAGTATAGAGAGTAAATTATTGTTCTCAAAATTACATTTAAATTGGTCAATTAAGTGTTTTTTATTTCAGAATTTTAAAGTATTTCCTACATTTGAATTCTTTAAGGCATGCAATCATTGACTTAACCTTGACTTTCATTCAATTTTAAAATAGTTTAAAATCTTAAAGTTGATATACCAAATGTACTTGGAATCAGATTTGAAATTCTTGAAAATTGTTTCATTTCCAGTTTTTTGTTCTTGTGATTGTGTTGGTGGGTGGTTGTGTGTGAAAAATTAAAAATGAAATGTGTAACTTATGTGATATTTTTTGCATCATGTTTTGAATTCATTTCGTGTCAATTTCAACGTGAAAAGATAATTGGGAAAAAACCAATCGATCAATCGGATGCTTATTTAAAAACGGTAATTTTTCAAATTCTAAAAATTTCTAAAAATTTCCAAATTCTCGAGGAAAATACATTAATTTTTGCACCTAATTTTAAGCCATACATAGATAGATGCATACCGGATTGTTCAAATGTTTAAATATAGAAATTTGAAATTTCGATCATTCTCAATCTTTAGACTCGATTCTAAATCTAAAAAATTTAAATACAATATTTAGGTACCTACCTTTAAATTTTGAATTTTTCGATTTTTTGCAAATTAAATAATGTAAATATAGGTACGAGTACGAGTATTTATCCTCAAGTCTTAATTTTCGGGTTTTTTAATAGAACTGTACAAAATTTTGGAATTATTTTCAGAATTGCATACCTATATATATGTATTTATGGCCTTTGGCCTTTGACTTTATAAGGCATAAGTATTCTATCAAATTCTCAATTTGAAATCCTCTAGATTGAGTCCATATGATTAAATTGAAAAAAACAAGATTTAAAACTTGAAAATTTACATACTTTGCATTTACATACCGATAATACATATAAGCTAAAGGGTAAACTTGAAAATGTTGTAAATAAAGTAAAATATTATTCGCTTCCAGACCAATTGACTATGTTAAAGTTAAATCTCATTTATCTAGTTGAAAGCCTATTAGAACCAAAAGATATCCTTTGAAATTTGGTTATAGTGAGGTATATCTAATTTTACTTATATTATCATTAGCTTTTTTTAAATTTTTTCAGCCTGAACTAGGTGCCAAATACGGACTTACTATAGAATCACACGATGTTGTGACCGACGATGGTAAAATTTTGTAAAAATAAAGTAAAAATTTGACAAAATCTTGAAATTTTTTAGGATATATTTTGACTTTACATCGTGTTCCAGCTTATGGGAGACCTGTTTTAGGCAAGTGCATACAAAAATTCAAAATTTTGATATTTTTTAAAAATTCTATTTCTAATGACTACCTATTTAGTTCTGATTCATGGATATCCAAGTTCTTCAAGAGAATGGCATGCATACAAATTTAAAATTTTCTAAAAATCATTCATACTATTTTTTAGGTTTCTACCTCTTTCAGGCTCTACAGAAGATTCTTTAGGTACTTATAGGATCTAGATCTAACCCTACCTAATAAAAACAAATATTTTTTAAACATCTATTTATTGGTTTTTAAAGGTTATCTAGCATCAAAAGCCGGATATGACCTTTGGCTTTTCAATAATCGAGGAAATCCATATTCAAATAGACATGTCAATCTCAAATCAAATACTCCAGAATTTTGGGACTTTGGGTAAAACATTTTTATACGAAATTACAAATCATTTTTTTTACAAAAAAATGCAAAATAAATGGTCTATACAGGGTTCGAACCTGTGACCCCCGCGTATCTATTTACTAATTACAATTAATTTTAATTAGCTTGATATTAGCACGATGCTCTAACCAACTGAGCTAATAGACCATATTACATGGACAGATCCTTTCAATTTCTACCTGATAAATGGAAATGTCATAAAAAATACTCAAAATTAAAAAAAAATCCAGAATTTGAAATCCAGACTAATTACCTGATAAGATCATATATAGTACCCAACCTAACCTCTTGTAATAGTATGTATAGCAAATTTGTACTTGCCATAAATCAATTGGAATTATAAGTAGGTAATAAAAAGGATTTAGAATTTAGCCTATAATCAAATTTTGGGTGCGATAAAAATAAAAACTGTGCCTTAATATATCTAACAATAAGTACTTAAAAAGCACATAAAAATGTGATATTTAATCAATTTTTCCAATCATAAGAATTAACCCTTTTTCAATTACTTACGATACATGTAGGAAAGGTACACATTGGATCTTAAGAAAAAATCAAATTCTTTACGATTAGTATGTATTATATGTACATACTTTTATGTGTAACAAAGTCATTTTTTTAGAAAAAATCCTCAGATTGCAATGCAAACACATAGGGCTGGGATGAAGCATTAATCTTGAATAATTATAGGTATTTTCAACATGGGAAAAAAGTTGAAGTGTCTGTCTAACTTATAAAGTCTAGCCATTAATAACAAACCAAGTGATACTTTTTTAATTATGCTGATTTAAAATTTAATTGTACCCTACTGTATAAAAGCCTACATAATATAATACATAATATGTATAAAAATAGAAAAAATAGCCCTGCATTATACAATATTATCTATATTTGGTTTTGAAATTTTGCAAATTTTTTTCTAAAATAAGATTAGCACTCTGTAGGGTAGGGTACTCTAATTATGTTATGTACCTATACATAAGACATGTACATTTAGTAGGGTATTGGTGTTATATTATATGTATGTAATGAACTTGCAAAAAAATTAATTCTATATTTTATCATTCAGGATAGACGAACAAGCTGAATTTGACTTTCCAGCATGTATGGATACAATTTTAACCAAATCGAATCAGACCAAGGTAACTGTTCTTGGTGTTTCACTGGGCGGAATAATTGCTCTCAAAAGTCTGGCGAGATATCCACACTACAACGACAATCTCAAATTATTTATTGGCTATGCTACCACTGGAGGCTACCTTGGAAATATGACATCTGCTCTTACAAGATTATGTGCTAGTCTAGCAAGTCCTGAAGAAGTATATTAAAAATATTTTTAGCTTATTTTTAGATAATTTTATCATTACCCTATACTTTTATGTCTAGCCATTGAAATCTCTACTTTTTCGATTTACACGAGGTCAAATTGTTCCGGATTATATGAGAAGAGTTTTGCAAACATTTTATAAAAGATTTTGTCAGAAAAATTACGCTTACCTATGTGATAACCTGATTTGGGCTGTTTCCGGTTTCTCACCTGGGAAATGGATCGATGTATTCTACTAATACATACTTATAATTATTGGAGAATTTATAAAATAATTAAATGAAATTTTGTAGGATGCTGTTGAACTCACTATTGCACAATTTCCAGCTTCATCATCAATGAGGTAGGCATACAATTTGCAAGACCTTCTTGTACCCCTGGAACTTGATATTTTACAGGGCAAACGAAGATATACTATAAACCCAAAAATCATTTCACTTAAGGTTATTAAAACACCTCGGTTTTTATGCAAAACCGCATTTAAATCCTATCAGGAAATTAGAGCTTTTATCTGACCGTTTTCAGAATCATCAATGCTTTTCTTTTGATATCTTGGCTATAAAAACCGGGGTATTTGAGAATCTTGAAATGGCTTTCGATTCCTGCTGGCGTTTAGTCTAATCGTTTGCAATAATGCATGATAATTGATAATGATAATATAGGCCCAGGGCAACAGAAATGTCTGTTCCCTAGTCAAATCTCTAATATTTTATAATTTTTCCTTTTCTAGATCGATAATTCAACTAGCACAAGGTGTAAATAATTACAATAATGGTAATCCAAAATCCCCATCACTTTACTATGACTTTGGAAAAGATAAAAATTTGGAGCTTTATGGCCGAGAAAACCCACCTGAATACGATATGAGAAAAATTACGGCACCTGTAGCCCTTTATTCTGGAATTTCTGATGGACTTGTATCGCCCAATGTAATTACCTAGACCTAGTACCCTAAATTAATAATCTTTAAAAATCTCTTATTTTTCAAATGTAAATATATCTATAGGATGTTGAATATTTGGCCAGTTTCCTACCTAATCTTGTACAACATAAAATCATAGAATATGAGGGCAGTTGGGTAAGTTTACTCGTATAAAAAGCTTAATTAAAAATACTTAAAATTGAAGAATTTCAACGAATTTTCACAGGCACATGGAGATTTCTATATTGCAAAAATGGCTAGAGAAGTAATTTACGAACCAACTTTAGATTTAGTAAAGAAATTTAATCTAGAATTGTAATTAATTTTAAAGTTTATAAATCTTATCAATTGCAATTTAACAATACAATAAAGACAAAATTATTTATTTTTAGTGACAAGTAGCCTATAGTCTATACTAGTGCCAGTAATATAAATGCATTTTAATAAAAAAAAATTGACATCGAAACTATTGTCAGTTGTCAGAGTTCGACAGAAAAATTTGGTCCGTTAAAGACCGAACCGACTGCCGTTATATGAATATATAACGTGTTCTTATTATAAGGAGGAATAGCTGGTTTAATAAAACGACAATTTGTGGATAAATAAAATGTTAAGAGTTTTTTAATAAAAAATATCAGTTTGATTATAATTAGGTAATTATAATTTAAAACATAAAGTAGTTTACAGAATCTCTTATAAAAATTTTATAAAATGTATTTTAAGGCTCAAGTTTAAAGATTACTAAAAATATTTTCGGCCATTTAAACAATTTCCTACAATATTTTTATAGGTTTCGTTAACTTTTAATAGTAACTCTGAATTTCTCACCACTTGATTCATTCGGTTCCTTTCTATTGAATTCTGAGCATTACATATTCGTCCTAAATTTAAGAGTAAAGTGACTGAATCTTCAATCAGTGGTGGAAAAGCTTTAGAAAAACGACATAAAGATGAAAGAACTGGAATAAAAAATGATGCTCTTTCTTCAGAATCAACACCTGAAATAGTAATAAATAAATATAATAAGATTATTAAGATTATATTTTAAGGGGTTGTATAATAAGTAAGTACCTGATGTCATCGAAATAAGAGTAGTAAGAGCTAGTCGAGCAATATCAAATGATTTTGGTAATGAATATTGAATTGACAAATATGAGGCTAATTGAATTGCGAATATCTTCTTGTCCATTTCAGGCTGATTTAAAAGTTCTGGGATAAAATCTAAACAAATGTGCATAGACGGAATTCCGCTAATTGTGATTGGCAAAAGGTCAAGTGGATAACCCTAGAATAGAAAAATTGCATAAAATTGAATGTTTCTCTCTACTTGCTTGATTATAAGTCCAAGAATACCATTATTTGATTATTATAAAATAATACCTGAAAGTGGACAAGTTTTGCGAGATTGGGATCAGTGATAAACATTTGATGTAGGAAAGAACAAATTACACTTTGAACCTCTTTCAGGCACAGATCACTTGCTATATCATTCTAAAACAACAAAAATTAAAATTGTATTTTGAACTTTGAAAATATTATGTATTGTCATACATCATCGAGATTTGATGGTAGACAAGTTTCTAGGAGTATCTGAACAGCTGAAGACTCTTGAATGGCGACAAGTGCATTCTTCATTTCTTCTCGTTCTATCTCGGTAATACTGATCTGAGACTGGTCGATCGGATTCTCCTGAAGGTGTTTAGCGAGAAAGTATCTTGAAGCTGCAAGAGATGCTGAGAGGATATGCAGTAGGATATTGAGAATCGGTGGAGATCGAAAAACGTTCATGTCAACTCGGAGCATTTGAAGGGGATCCAAAGTGATCTCGTCCAGAGTTAGACCAAGAGTTCCACTTGGCATCATCGCGTTCGAAGTCAGCTCCCATAACTGTCTCGGAAATACATTGTTCAGTAGATACCAAACTTCTCGGTATAGATCTATGAATTTTTTTTACAGAACAGATTTTGATAATTGCATTATTATTATTAATCCTATTAAATTGTCTAAATTAAATTAAATATTATTATAATGTACCTTGTACTTTCCTAGGCATTTCAGGTTGTGCTACCACTTTTATCTGGTCTATTATGTTCTTCGAGTATGACCAGAGTTTATACGGTGGAAGGCATTTACAGGTCTCAAGTAAATTAATCGCATCGACAGGCCGTTCATTACAATTCGAAAATGCTAAAATAGAATAAAAAAATGGGTTTTTTTTATTTTTAATTTAAATTAAATTACATTACTTAGTATTAGTATTTACCTGATTGAAACAATTGTGGTGGTAGATCGAGGTCAACTTTTTCCTTCATGAGTACTTGTGGAAGTGACACACACTCTTGCCACTCATTCAAAATACTCAATTGGGGGAAATGTGTTGTGAGCAATTTGAGTAAAAATGGAAAAAGTCCACCACATATGGTTTGCTGCTTTTGTGCTTCTTGGAGTAATAATTTGATTGGGATTTGTGCAAATAAACGACTCGAGTAACTTTTTGTAGTTTTTCCCAGACTACGACAATTAGTTAGACGAAAATCTTCATAGACTAATAGATAATAAAGGATTAAAAGTTGAGGGACCAAGTCTTGATGTTCAAAGCTTTTAAAGACTCTGAGTACTTCTTCATCGCTCAAAGGCTCATTTAAGACATCAGTTTGACCAACTTTTCCTAACTGCTGTCCAGAGGGAATGTACAGAATCGCTAAAATAAAAAATAAATTCAGTCTAGAATATCCTTTAAAATTATTTAAGTAAAATTAGATAAATACATTGTGCATAAACTTCCAAGAGAGCTGGAAAAACAGGATGTATTGGGAATTTAGCCTCTAAAATCTGTCGATAAATCCAATCTTTTATGGGTACACGGTGTTTCGTAAATGCACGCGATTTTAACAACTGATAAATACAATGAATAGGCAGGTAGCCAGATATGTCAGCCGATAGTTCTTCGGTTACAGCCACTTTGATAGAATGAGAAGCTACAACCTAAATAATAAAATAAGTCACAAAAAATGTATATTACTTTATAACTTTAATTCAAATAATTGTATGATGATCAATAAAGGCTTACATTTTCAGGGAAAACATCCTGGATAAAAATGAGTTTTATCTTTGACATAGAGTTGACTCGAATGGGGATTTTCATACTAAGGGTATTGGAAACAAGGTCTGAGATTGCTTGGAGCTGGTTGCTGTGAAAATGGATGGCTATAAGTAGAAGAATTTCTCCAAATGATGAGTTTCCACCACTTCGATAACTTAATAAAAGAATAGAAATATTATTTGCCATTTCAAATAGACCATAGTTTACATTAATAACATACCTTGTCTTGTGGCAATAATTTATTGTCAACTTACTTGGTTTTATAATCCTCTTTGAGTAATGATCTAATCCATTCGGTGATGGCTTTCTCCTGCTCAGAGGTTGCCAATATAGATGGACAAGCAATTATCGTACAAAGAGCCAAAGTGACAAAACGGTAGCCTGCCAAAGTCGTTGGAAACTTTAAAGTCAACAGTGATACCAATTCTGTTATCTCAGTATCGTTAAATCTATTAGGTATCAAACATATAAATAATTATGTAGGTAAATAAAAAGTAATTTATTTGTGAAAGTATGATAAATTATTACTTGAATCCAGCAATTCCTCGTAGTGCACAGGCTAGTCGAAGAAAAGCTGAGGCTAAAACCACATTTTTATCCGACAGTTGGCCACCGGTAGACTCGTCCCGAATTCTCCCTACAAATCCCCACAGTGCGACTCGAAGTTTTGTCAAAGAAAGCTGAGCATCCAGTTTTCTCTAAATAAAAATAAATATTTGATCATGGGTTTGTGATAGGTAATAGGTATATATTTGTACTTTCTAATATCTGGTTATTTACCTTTTGAGCATTTCTAATATACGATGAGATCCACATACGTGTTGCATGGTCATTTCCCAGAAGTAATCCAGATAAAAAGGGAATTAGGTTAGTTTCCACAGGTCCATTATCTAATTAGAAAATAATTATTTAAAGAGCTATATAAAAATTAATGAGTAGGTTTTTTCTTACATAAAGTTAAGTAAACAGCAAGTGCAGGCATTCTTTTCATCTCGACCTAAAAATGGAAATCATAATTATAATGAAAAATACTAATGTACGTAGATTAAAAAATTAAAATTGTACTTACACATCGTGAGATTATTAATGTACTGTAATGGGGATTCATTTTACAGAGACTTCGAAGTGCTTTTAATCGAATTATACCTCCT
Source organism: Nanhermannia cf. coronata Gr-Ori-00579 (assembly GCA_034699045.1). NCBI lineage: Eukaryota > Metazoa > Arthropoda > Arachnida > Sarcoptiformes > Nanhermanniidae > Nanhermannia > Nanhermannia cf. coronata Gr-Ori-00579. The sequence continues at coordinate 3,544 of JAQIXA010003906.1, read as the reverse complement.
TCATGGTCTTCCTCACTTTTCTCTCCATTTGTTATCAAATGTATACAAACTAATAATAATAATATTCAAAAATCAATTAGATCACAACACAAACTATATATTAAAAACCATATTATATAAATGGAATAATTTCATTTACCTTCGACAAACAAGTCAGGATTATTAGCAACTATACGAGTTATAAGTAGAGAACCATGAGATACATGAAGTAATGCTTCACAAACCTATAGAATAGTATAAATGAAAATAAAAAAAATAAAATATAAATCTGTGAGTTTTACATCTGTGATTGAGAGAAGATTTGGTAGCTCCACAAGTACAATATTGATACAGTCAGATAGATCCTCGAGATAGACCCAATTATCAAATAAATCAGATGGTTTAAAATAAAAGGAATCTGCAGATGGTTTTTGCTCTGGAATCTAAAAAGTAAAAAAAGGGACAAAAGTCAATGAACTTACTTTATATTTATAATAATTATAATAATGAAATATAAATGTAGTAAATACCTGTGACATGACAAATAATACTTCTGATAGAACAAGCCTGAGTTTCCTGGTAGCCTCTGACCTCTCAAATTCGACTGACAGTCCATTGGGCAGAGACTTGACTAAAATACTGTCTTGTTCTCGATGTCCCAGCTTTTGTCTAAAAACAAGGAAATAAATTAATGCTCAAATGCCAACCAACCATTTGGTTGGTTAAAATGTAGGTAAGTACCTGAGTTGTAATTCTTTTTTGACATCAGACTCAAGAGAAGCAAAATCGACCGACAGTAGGGATACGACAAAATTGACAGAATCAAGCTCAGCTAGGGCCAACATAATCTGTTGACGATCGAGTTCTGACAGTCGGCCAGCCTCAGATGGGCAAAGGGATGTCCGGACCAATGATGGCAAAATAGGTCTAGCAAAAAAATATTAAGTTTTATATTAAGTTTTATTTATAAAACTTAAAGGCATAATATTCATAAACCATAAAATATACATATACCTCAGATCAGAGCTAGAAAATCCAGCAAAAGCTCCAAAATCTCCAGTCTCCAGAGCATGGTAAACCCGTGGGTCAACAGGTGACAGCATTACCTTGTATTTTATAATAGAATTTAAAAAAATTAAGTTTAAGTTACTTTATTAAAAAGTAATTCAAGATGATTGTATTTATTTATTACCGGATAAAAAGTGACAGGAGGGCGACTCAACTCAGATTCAGAATCAGAAAGAACAGAGGATCTTTAAATGATGATTTTTAGAAATTAGAAGGCCAAATATGGTTTTTTACGACAACACCAAATATTTCATTAGTTAACTACTTTTTAATGGTTTAATTAACTTTAATCAAAATTAAATATTTATTGGCCAAAATGACAAAAACACAAAATAATTTAATAAAAATCTGTTATAAAAAATATATTTTCGAATTATTTTACAAATATTCCTATACACTAGACATTGATATTTGAGATTAGGTACCAAAATGTTGTTTTGAATTTTGAATTTTGACTTTTGACTTTTTTTTAGAAAAAAAAAATCTAAAAAATTACAAAATTGGTTTTTTAGTAGTTAATTGTATGTAATGTAATTGTAATTGTAATCTAGATTACAATGGAAATCGAAATTCAGAAGCTGCTCAAGAGAATCCAGCAACTTGAAAAGAAGATTGAAAAAATTAGGAATTGGCTTTGGCTTAAATACGGTAAATGAATAAAAACTACAGTATATTTATTAGAAAAGTGGGTAAGTTCAATGACCTGTAACTTTTGACCTGAGGGTAACCGCCGCAATCTGACTTCAGATTCGGACTCAGGGCATGTCAATTAGTCATAAACCACCTCCAGATTGCATTGTCAAAATTAGAAAATCCCCATTAAGTGAACTTTTGCCCTTTATTATTTCAAAAATTAGCTTAGCTCTGAAAACCTAATTTTGCCATATTTATGTATTACAAAGTTACACGTAAAGTGTAAGTAAATGCCTTATTTACCTGTTGAATTGGATTGCCCAAAATTTGTTTTCAGAACTGAATTAAATGAATAATACAGAATACAGGCAGGCAGAGCTAGAGCAGAATTGAATTTATAACTTTTTACTTTTTTTTTTATGTAACTTGATAGTAAACTTTGGACTTTGACAGCTTTCTGATTTAAATTTTTTTATTTGGCTTATTTGTAGAGGATGAAATCCCTCAAGATATACTCAAGGACCCGGATCCTGATCTTGACCTTGACCTTGTGACAGTGACGGCTATCAAAAAAGAAAAAATTGAATCTATTTTGAATGCTGAGCATTACGATGATAATGATAATGATGACCATTATTTCGAACCTCACTCAAATGGTAATAGTGAAGACCATGACTATGATAATGATGATCAAGATACTTATGTGGATAACCATCAAGAAGACAAACTAGTTAAAATCCCAACTAAAAATGAAATTGAAATTCCTACACCATCGTATACTACAACTGATAGACAAAAGTTAATTGAAGACTGTTATAAGAAGGGTAAGGTGGCTTTTTATATCCTTTCCATTTAAGTTTCAAATGATTTATGAATCTATTTATACATACCTACTTTTTTCATAAGTAATATCTTTTTATGTTAGAAGTTAGAGGATTAGGTTATCAAAATTCATGTATTTTTCTTGTTTATAGTTGCCGTAATTAGTTTGGAGAAATTGATCAATTTATCAGATTTGGATTTGACCAAACTAGAAGATTTTCCACAAAAGGATGTAAAATTAAGTAGGACAAGATCAAGGTTAAGATTAAAGCCCATTCAATTAGAACGTCCATGTCGATATAGAACAAAGTTTTCAGAGGAACAACTAGCCTCTCTCCAAGATCATTTTAAAGTAAAAAATTACTTGGAAAAAAGTGAAGTGGATAATCTCTCAAAAGAGCTTAATCTTCATCCTGAGGTAAATCTCACAATCAGTTTTAAAATTTTGAATACCTAATATAAACCTGATTTTATAAATCTATAACCTGATTATAATTGATAAATATTTCTGATTGTACACAGGTAATATTAAGATGGTTTACGAAACAAAGAATAAAGAAAGGTGTAAAAATTTCAATTAACTTTAAGTCTAGTAATTGTAATTACATTAGAACAAATAACAATACTAGAACAAGGAGAGCAAGATCACAGCCTGTTCAACAAACCGAATGTCAATATACCAGATCAAAGTTTACAGAAGAACAACTAGCCTCTCTAAAAGAACATTTTAAAGTACAAAATTACTTGGAAAAAAGTGATGTTGAAAAACTTTCAAACGAGCTTAATCTTCTCCCTGAGGTTAATCTCACAATTAAATCTAAATTTTATAATGAATGTTGTAAATGGCTCTAGGACAAAATCCTATTGCCAAAATCCTACCAAACCAAAATCCTACCGAACCAAAATCCTACCAAACCAAAATCCTACCGAACCAAAATCATACCGAACCAAAATCATACCGACCGAAATCCTACCTAAACCAAAATCCAAAATTTTGTCAAAATTCTCAACTTATGAGATTATTAATATGCAATTTTTGACA
>JAQIXA010003905.1:0-12718 GCA_034699045.1 Nanhermannia cf. coronata Gr-Ori-00579 | reverse complement strand
TTAAACTATATTTATATAAATTATCTTGTAATCTGAGGGTGCGGGCTTTCGTGAGGGTAAAACCGTTTTATTATAATTTAGTTCCAACTTTTAAATGTATACTATCTAATTATAAGACCTTTTAATTTAATGTAGGAATACGAAGCAGAATTTTATGCTATAAGATAGATAAGGTTATCAAAATTCCTGAAATCTCTGAAAATTTTTAGATTTAGATAAAATTAGGTATTTCAAATTTCAGGTTAAGATTCATTGCTGATTGAAGATACTTTTGCTTAAAAAAAGCAGAAAACATACCCAGCTCGGCTCTATCATATTTAAATTAATAATTATTTTAAAGTACCTAGGTACATGTAAGCTTTTAAATGTAGTTATCAATACCTTATAAAAGTACAGTAATCTAATAGTTTGTATGTATGTATACTGTAGTATGCATGTGTAGGTAAAGTTTTAGATTTTAAAAAATGAAAAAGATATCTGTGAAATAAATATGCTGTCAATTGTATGGAGAAAAGTGTCGGCCCTCCGACTGATAATTTATTCAATCAGTTGTCAGACCCACGTAAGCATTACCAGCTCTCTATAAAGCAATCACAAGCATCATTGATACCATACACTTTGCATGTAATGTAGGTATTACCTAATGTCCTAATGTGTATGTCTCTTATGTACAATACCTATGTATACCAGGTATAAGGTATAATATTTCAGACTAGAATTTGACACATTTTATCTGTAGTCTGTATAGGTTGAAGATTTTTTTAAAAAAAACCTGGAAAACTCATCTTGAGACTACTCAGCTATCTCCAATTTCAATACTTCAACTTCACACTTTGATTTTGAGTTTCAAAAATCTAAATTCCACACTTTCTAGTTACATATATTATATAAAGTATATGTATATTCAAATACTTTGTATCAGTAAACTATTGGGTACTTCAGAACCTCTGGAAAAGTGTTGAAAGGGTCAAGATTTTATTTTTACTGATATTTCTAAAAACAGACAGTATCTACGTAGGCTGACGGTATTTAGGTATATGAATTATTTATAAAATAGTACATAATTCCATTCAAATCTCTTTGTATGTATCAATAAAATAAAATAAATGTCTAGTCAGATACAAAATCACTGAAACTGAAACCAAATGCCAATTGTCAAGTAGTCAAGTGTCAAAAATTAAAATCAGCTGATTTTATTGCACAAATTATGGTATTTACAATCAGCTCCGGTTGGTCCAAAATAAATACGACTGGCCCAAATTGTACAAGAATACTACAAGAATTATCCAAAAATATAAATTTTTTGATTCTATTTCTTAATACTTTGCAGATTTTTAGATCTACAGGAAATAATGTCTTTAATTTTGTAATCAAATTAATTTGAGATTCCGGCCTTTTCTGAAATATTTATCAAGTACCTGCAGGAATATAAGTCCCAGCTATACAGATACTTATCGTAGGTATGCCATTTAAATACATAAGTAATAGTTGTTACTACTGACCTATAAAACTTTTTTAGTAAGTACTTATTTAGATACCTTATAACTATGTAAGATCTTTAAACTCAAATATTTATAGTAGGTATATATCTTTACCTAAGACAAAGAAAGTCTCAAATAGAATAGATCCATCTAATCAAATAAAAGATTGAATTTTACCAGGTGAGAAATGTACACTACTGATACTCATATCATAAAAAAGTATTACCAAAAAAAGGTACTTTACAAGGACTCAATTCTAGCACAAAATCAACACTTTAAATCTCTTTATTTTCTTATCCTTTTTTTACATTCCAAGTTTCAATTCTACTTTTTAGTTTGTATCTGGATAGGTATTTACCTAAATACCTTTATCCAGAAATTCAGAATATCCAGAACCAAATTTTATATCACGTTTAGTTAGTAGTGTAAGAGCCCTTTTTAGAACTTTAGAACCAGTTAGACAGAGTATACTGGTTTAGTAGGCAGTAGGGTGCTGGTACTATAGGAGTCTGTTTGTAAGATTTTATAAAAAATAAAAGTTACCCAGCAAGTAAGGCTCAGTTGGTCGACGACTTTAGCCGAGTTTGGATCTTTCAAATTTTTTTTTCAAAACTATTATCATCACGATATCATAATCAAAAAGTATCTTTGAATTCTCAAAATTCTTGACAATAAGTCATACCTTACTTATATTATACAAGTGTACAAATGTACCAGTGCATAATGCTCCCCATATAATCATATCATTATCATATTTCAAAAATAAAAAAAAATCTCTAAATGTCTTAATACACCCACTATATATTCAGTTTTTTATGAATAAATGCACTTACACTTTATGTAAGGTAAATCTCTGAGAAATGTGTGCCAAAATCTCTCAATTTTTTGTGATCTTTGTGTAAAGTTCTGAACAAAACTGGAGAATCATGTGTCAAAGAATACATTTACAAAGTGTTGAAAGGTCGTCATTAAAATGCTTTATAAAAGTAGCTTTTTGAGATATCTATATTTCAAAAGTTTTGTAAATTGTACCTAAAGTATCAATCCAAGAATTTTAGAAATTTTTTTTCTAAAAAAGTATCAAAATGTGGAGAAAACCCAAACTTTTATATGTACTATTTCTACTCTACTATTTCATCACATTGTGGCCCATTAGATCGGTCCATTTGGAGACAAGTGACGATGAGGATGGACCCATGTCATCACAAGAAATGGATAAAATGATGGAGAATTTATTTGGTGATAAAGATAAAGATCATGACGATGATGATGATGATACAGATGATCATGACGAACTTACAATAGAAAGTGAGAGTTTTGATGAAAATGTGCCATATGTAGATAGTCTTGTTGAAAGTCCGATAGTTCGTACCCCCGTAGGGAAAATTGGTGGGAAAGTATTTGACATTCATGTGAGAAACCATAGGATTCAAAATAACCATGGTTTGGTCGCCGGCTACCTTGGGATCCCCTTTTCTGAGCCTCCAGTGGGTGATTTGAGATTTCGGGTAAGAAATCATTCATGAAAATATAGATTTATAGATACTTATACTTATACAAATTACTAGGCTTTAATCAACTCACTAGAAGTTGATTATAAATTGTGCGAGCAAAGCGTTGAAAAGCTCATTTTTCGGGTTCAAAGGCCAATTTTCGAGGTCAAAGGTCAACTCCCGGGTCAAACTGATATCAAATTCTGAATCTCCATCATCGATTACCCCTAAAGTCACTTAAACCACATTTTCGATTTTTCCCATTTGATTAACATGGGGAACCCTTAAAGGGTCCCCTGACTCCAAGGGGTGGGGCAATCTAAAATTTTTGTCAAAATGGCACACCGAGACCCTATGGGGGTCCTCCATACCAAGCGTAGTTAAGATCGGTCCAGTAGTTCTCGAGTTATCCTCTAGACAAACAGACAGACAGACATACATTACAGACGGACAAAGTGCAAGCAAAGTTGAATAGTAAGTGCTCGCTTCGCTCGCACAATTATACCTACCTAGATAGAGAAAAATGACTCAATTTACCATTTTTTCAAAGTTTTAGGATATTTTGAATTACTTTTGTAATACAATAATAAGCAATGTCACACTAAATTATCTATTTGAAAATTTCGACAGATTTCGTGCGAAATCTAAACTTTTTGGCTTCGAAATTTCAAAATTTTGCAATTTTAAAATCATAAGTAGGGCTTTTTATGTGCAATCCAGTTGTAGTATACCTACATAAACGAGCTGTAGTTATCTAAAATTTTGACAAAATTTCCAAATTACCTAATTTGACAATGTAATACAGCAGAATGAAGAATTTTTTCTAGAACTAAATACCCAATATTGGTATAAAAATTTGCCAAAAACTATCAAAATTACTGTCTTTTAAGACTGTTTGTAAAGCTTTCTACTAGTATATGAAAATAAGGAAATTTTTTTGACATTTTAAGATACTTTTCTACTTGATATATTATGGACTTTATATCGTAGTTTGGCTGTAAATTTCAGCTTATTTGTGGGTTTATCTTTTAGACTGTAGAAAAGTACCTACTATCTACCTGTCAAATTATAAATTACCTAAAAGATAGCTCTTTACTTTTGAAAAAAAAAGCATTTTTAAAATTTTAGTTTTTAAAACCTTTTACGAGTTATTTCGTTCAAAATTTGCAACTTTTTAAAAAATTGTAGATCTCATCAAAATGTGAACTATGAAAAAAAACTCGAAATTTGAGCTTTTTTGACAGTTTTAACCCATTTTTCTCGTTAAATAACTCTCAAAAGTGTATTTATTTGTCAAGATATTTATATATGTAATATCTTTATTCAAGATATAAAAGTGTTTATAGTAAATGACAGAAGGGGATAGTAAACTTTAGGCTTAAGATTAAACATTTAAAAGTATTTTTAAGCTCATAATAATAGTTATAAAATGCTGGTTTCTCGAGGACATTAACTTTTACTAGTCAAAAATACACAGGTATTTTGTCTACATAATGCAAAAAATTATTTTAAGATATTTGTATTTGTACCTAGGCATGTATGTATATAAATACTCAAGTCAAGATACACGAACCGTGTAAAAAATGAGTTGAAAAATAGTTTAAAAAGTGCTTGTTTAGCTACTATAAAGTACATTATTCCTAATAATAATAGTACTAGGATTTAATTAACTACTCTTTAGGTAATTGAATACAAAACTAGAGAGAAAATAGACAAATAGACATACGGACAAAGTCCAAGCAAAGAGCTCGCTTCTCTCGCTAAATTACTTACAAATAAATATTTTTAAACTTTAGAACTTGTTAAGAACATGAAGATTTTGCGATTTTTTTTTGTTTGCTCTGGTGCTCATGTACTTGCTATTCATACATACATATACCTTAGTAGTTTTATTATTAATATCTCACAAAATGTGTAAAATACATTTAAAAAAAAGCTTTCCATTATTTCGTAATACATACTAGTAAGGTATAGGGTTAGACTATCAGATGGTTTTGAGTCAAAGATTCGTAATTTTGTATAAAATAGGAAAAACTAAAAAATTTTTGAAAATTTTGGCATATCTTAATGCATTTTAAAGTAGAAAAATGACTCTATTTACCAATTTTAAGTAAAATTTTACAAATTTTTTGAAACTTTTGAAGTAATTTTGTAATATGCCAAAAAGCAGGCAAAATCTATTTGAAAATTTTGACAGATTTCGTGCTATATTTCAAATGTTTGGCTTGGAAATTTCAACTTAAAAACGTTAAAAAACGTTAGGGCTTTTTATGCGAAATCCACCTACTTATACATAAAAGGCTGTAATTATCTAAAATTTTGCCAAAATTTCCTAATTACAAAATTTAGCAATGTTATACAGCAGAATGAAGAATTTTTTTTTAGAATTAGATACCCAACACATTGTTGGTCTAAAAGTATGCCAAAAATTTGCAAAATCTATCAAAATTTCACAAAATTGTCTTTTAAGACTGTTTGTATATCCTTCCAGATCAAAATAAGGAAATTTTTGGCTTATCCTAAATCCTAATGCATGTTAAAGTAGAAAAATGACTCAATTTAGCTTTTTTTAAAAGAAATTTTACAAATTTTTGAAATTTTTGAAATTTTTGAAATAATTTTGTAATATAAAAATAAACACGAAATAAACAACATATTTGATCTATTTGAAAATTTCGACAAATTTAATGCAAAATTTAAACTGTCTGGCTTTGAAATTTCAAAATTTTGAAAATTTATAATTTCGCAAAGTAAGGCTTTTTATGTACAATCGGGTACAATATACTCGTACCTATATAAAAGAGCTTTAGTTATCTAAAATTTTGACAAAATTTCCAAATTACAAAATTTGGCAATTTAATACATCAGAATGAAGAATTTTTTTCTAGATTTAAATACCCCATGTTGGTCTAAAAATTTGCCAAAAATTTGCCAAAACTATAAAAATTTTACAAAAGTGTCTTATTAAGACTGTGTTTAAAGCTTTCTAGATCAAAATAAGGGAATTTTTCTTTGACATTTAAGATACTTTTCTATTTGATATTTCGACTGTATTATAATCCTAATCTCTCAAAAAGTAGCTCTAATTCAAATCTAAATCTTATTTAATAAATTACGATTGCATTATTCATGTCTGCATTCTAGTACTAGTACTACTATACTGATTGCCTCATTCATAAGAGCATAATTTAAAATAAAAATTACAATTCTGAATTCTGGTTAGATTTCCCTTTGCTTTTGTGGTTTATTTTATACTTGTATTTATTTACATGTTTTTAAGCACAATATTTTGCATTAAAAAATGAATAAATTTGCAGATTTGAACTCTCTTAAGACTATTATAACTTAATATAATGTGTAGTGGACAAGCATGCAAAAAAAATTTATTTGCAAAAAATTTGCAAAATATGAGACTTGTAATTGGCCAAGGTTTAATTTAAATCGGTTGAGTAACTTGATAACGTATGTATGTGTATTAGATCGTATGGTACATGTGTAAATTTCTAGTAATTTCTATCATTATGAATGGGATTAGCCTAGTTTCTAATTAATGTTTAATTTTATTGCATTTTATTGCATTTCTTGAGTGCATTTCTGACTTTATAAAATCTCATTAAACTCATATTTATTCCTTATATACTTATACAGATATTAAACATAATACTACAGATAGGTTTAAAAAGGCAGTAAAATTTTGATTTTTGATCAAAATCAGTTTAATTTTCCAAATTTGACCTGAAATTAAAGAAATTTCTTACTGATTAATCAGGTTTGGAGTGATCTACATTTATAGTTTCATCAAATTTTGGACAATATTTGCAGTTTTTGGCTTTAAAAAATAGTAATATTGAATTTTTTGTACAAAATTCTCTCGCATTTTTACCAATAATTTAAAAAATAAGCTGATTTATCCTTAAATAGGTACAGATAGGTTAAAATAGTCTTTGATTAATTTCATTCCTTATTTGGTTGAATATATCCCTTTATTTTTGGGCTAAATTTCCCTTTGTTTGAAACTAACCCAAAAATTTCATGATATTACTGTATATTATATAACAAGGATCAAAAGATACTTTTTTTGGAAAATTTCAGACCTCAGTCAAAGTCGTTTTATAAGATTTAAGTTAAATTTCATCCCTATTTTGGTTGAATTTAACTCTATAATTTTGGTCTAACTTTACCTCTGTATGAAATTAATCCAAAATATTTTTAGTTTAGTTTAGGTTAGATTATAACTAGTTAGGATTTACATAAATTTTGGGTTAATTTCACACAGTTAGAGTTAGACCATAGATATAGGCATAAATTCGACCAAAATAGGGATAAGATTAAAACAGAGCCGTAGTAAATGCAGTGAATATGTCAAAAAAACGAATTTTGTCGATTTTTGACCAAAATCTGCATAAATTCGACCTGAAATTTTCTAAATTTGACATAATTTAAAAAAAAATTATTGATTTTACTTTACGAAAAAATTTCAATGACCAAATAATCTATTTTTTAATTTGAGTAAATTTTGTCCTAAATTTGAAATTTTCCAATACGAGTATAATAATTGATCGTAATTTTTATAAAAAATTTTAAAAATAAGCAGTTTTGACATTTTAAGCATTTCTAATATCTAGAATGTTTAGAAAATTAGCAGATTTTGGCATAAATCTTAAGAATTTCATAGAAAAATGCGTAGAACTGGGCGTTTTTTCTTCAAATACTTTCAGTATTTGAAGTATTTCAGTATTTCAAATTCGAGGTTTAAAATCAATTTCAAAAAAAAAATCTTGAAAGATTTCAATAAGGACAATTGCCATAAATTCTAATGTAGATTGAACCCTATGATAAGATTACGTAATAGTGTATACACACGAGTATCTATGTATCAGGTTATAGTTACTTTAGGTTTAGAAAAAAAGTCAATTGCCATATACAGATAGATTGAGCTCGAGTTTGAATTAGACTTGAATAAATAAAATGCAATATTTATTAACTCTACGAGTATGTCCTATTCAATCCAGCTGTAGATTAGTGATTTTCAAAGATAATTTATCTCATTGTAAAATATGGTTAGTACTTAGGATTAGTACATACTATCTACTATTAGAATATATTGGATTAGACAGAAGGGTTCATATTCATATCAAAGTATACAAAGATTGTCAAAATGTCAAAAAAGTATTTTGTCAAAGCCTTATTAGAATATCGGTATTTCAGAAAAATTTAGATTTTTCGACAACTACACTGTCAGAAATGTAAAAATTTAGAAAATTTTTGCAAATTAACAATTATAGATAGGGGAAATAATTTGAATACATGTAATTTTTTTATAAAATATAATAAAATAGATCCGATTTAATCTCATCCCTATCTTGGTTGAATCTACCCTTAGGTATATTTATCTTTACCTTTGTATGAAATCAACTCAAATTTTTTAAAATCCTCACTCCTCACTATAACCTAACTAAACTAAAAATATTTTGAGTTAATTTCATACAGTTACAGAGGAAGAGATATAGGGACAAATTCAAACAAAAGAAGGATTAAATCAGAGCCATTTCAAAATATTTTGTCAAAATTTTACATCTAGTTAGATCATCTTACCTACCTATATCTTTTTTTGTTAAATTGAAATATTTTTCTAAATTTTTACATTTATGGCAGTTTAATTGTCGAAATAATCGAAATTTTTCTGAAATACCGATATTGTAATAAGGCTTTGACAAAATATCTTTTTGACTTTTTGACAATTTTAGAGGGTAAATCCAACCAAAATAGGGATGAAATTAAACTTAAGTCTTTCAGAATTGACTAAAATAGGCATTCAAAATATTCCATTTTTGGCCAAATTGTAATCAGAATCTTGCACAAATTTCTAAATTTAAATCTCAAAAAGGATCTATTCGGCTTTCAGGCCTTTGCATTTTAAATCTAAGCCTCATATAAAGGCCAGAAAGCTCATTATAACCCAAAGAGATCCTTTAAACACTACTCAAGAATGCAAAAAATTCCAAAAATTGACTGAAATTTTGGGTTTAAACAGCAGAACGCCAAAAAATTTCAGTAAAGGATATCTTTGGGTTTTAATGGGCGGGATTTCTGGCCTTTATATGAGGTTTAACATGCAAAGGCCTGAAATCCGAATATTTTCTTTGATTTCAAAATCCAAAGGTTGTATTCGGCTTTCAGGCCTTTGCATGTTAAACCTCATATAAAGGCCAGAAATCCCATTTTAATCCATCCTTTGAAAGAAAATTTGACTATTGTTCGAAATTTTGCTCGAATTTTCTTGAAATTTTGAAACTTTTTTTGTAATTTTTAGTTTGACATTTTACAATTTGATTCAAGATTTCAATGTTTTTAAAGATTGTACCTATGTAGTAACATGTTTATTTTACTATATATACTTTGTACAGTCCTGTAGACTGTAGTACGAGAAGGGTATGAGAATTTCTTAGGGGTAGTTTTCCACTTTATATATTTTAAGTCTTTAGGCAGGGGTTTGTAGACCCCCACTACTCAGACCATATGAATTTAACACATTTATTTACAATTTACAATTTTTACAATTTCTTAATTCCTTCAACAGTATCAGTATTGGATAAGTCACAAAGAGCTAAACAAGTAGGGTACATAATATAATATACTTTACTACTTATCCTTAGAATTAAAAGTTTAAAATTTTCAAAGTTCAGTTAGATATTAAATAAAAAAATTTCAAGTTTCTAATCCACGATTTCGCTCTAGATTAAATTTTTGTGGTTTTAGTTGAAATATTTTAATCTCTTAAAATACCGTAGAGAATCCAAAAAAATTGAGCCAAAATTTACGTTCAAGTGCTTCACATCACAGTTGTCACCAATTTTGGGCCAAAAAAAGTGCATTTTTGAGCCTAATAAGTATCTGTATTCTGTATTACTATGCTTTGATTTTGTGGCTTAAAAAATCGTAAATATTTTTATTATCGAGGATTTGCTCTGATTCTTAAGATATTTAAATTTTATTATTGTCAACTGGTGACAGTTACATATGACAATTGTCAACTGCTCAACTTTCATATGAATCATAAAAAGTGACATTAAGATACAATATATTGAGCCAAATTGTCAATTACCCTTATTTATGGAAGATTTTTGCAGATTTTTGCATCTTATTGCAATCGAAGTTGCTAAAATTTGGCAAAAATTTCGATTTTTTCATCAATTTTGTGTTTAGTTTCGTGAGATTTCGAGTTTTTGTAGAATCTTTGGTCAAATTTTGACTCATAAAAAGTACAAAATATTGAGCCAAATGTGAAAAACTTGGCAGGTTTTTGCATCATAATCAAAATACAATCGAATTTGCTAAAAATTTGGCAAAAATTTCAGTTTTTCCATTAATTTTGTGTAAAATTTCGGCAAGTTTTGATCATATTTTCGAGATTATTCTTAAGATTTCAAGACAATATTCCAGACGGATTATTTAATATGATTTTAAACCAAAATATCAGTTAAATATTTCGTTTTAGGCATTCAAATTCAAAATCAAATTTTACATTTTTTGACTTAAAATTTGGGAAAAAAAAGTTCAGTTTTTGAGGTTTTTGAGTCAAAAAATTGCCACTTTTTTGTATATTTGTGGCCTTGTGAACTATAAAATTTACGAAATTTCATTATAAATTTGACCATTGAAGTGTGTGGTTTATGATAGTACAAGATCTAATACCTAATGTAGTACTGGTCATGAACTTTACAAGTTTTTATTCTCAAATAATTGGGTTTTTTTAAGATCTAGATCTGTCTATCTCTCACAGTACAGTATATGCTTGAACTATATCGAATTTTGAATTACATTTTTTTGACAAAAAAAAACCCAGTGAACTGTTACTATCATAGGTAGGGTATACAGTATAGGTATCTATATGTAAAGGATCTTAAATTATCCAAAATTTTACAAACTCTTGATCACGTTTTTGAAAGTAGGATTTTAGATTTTGGGTGAATTTGACAACTGTCAGATTGATTGACATTTTTAGACAAGATTTAACCAAAATTTTAGAAATTTCTAAAATTTTGAAGTTTTATTAGTGCCTATTATATTGTACAAGTTTCAAAAATTTTCAAAATGTTGAAAATTCACATGTTAGAACACATTATGAATGAGGAACAGATCGATTTGGATGATATCCGCCTTATGGATTTGACTCTAAAAAGGTAAATTTTGCACTTTTTTCGCATTTTTAGAAGTATTTTAGTAGGTTTTTGTACATTTTGGCTTACTTTTTGATTGCAAAAAGTACCTAAGTAGGTATGTATAATGACAAGGTAGGGAAATAATAGGCTCGTTAACATTCGACTTAAAAAGTCATTTGAAAATCAATTCGAAGATTCTTTAATTTATATTTAAGTACCCTACCTACTTATAAATAATACTTTAAAAAATCACTTTAAACATCTCAAAAGCTCTTTTTCCAACTTGTAAAAATACAAAATCTCAAAAAATATAATTTCTAGTAGGTACTTATAAATATGATAACTTATCGTATGGGATTACATGTCTAAATTTCTAATATTTTCTATCTTTATGAATTAGATTAGCCTAGTTGAGAACTAATGTATAATATTATTGCATTTTATTGCATTTCTTGAGTGCATTTCTGTCTCTATAAAATCTCATAAATTTCATATTTATCCTTAAATACTTTTACAGATATGTTTAAAAATGTCAAACAATCAATTTTTGTCCATTTTTGATTAAAATCAGCTTAATTTTGATGTGAAATTTTACAAAATGTGATCTGAAATTAAAGAAGTTTCTGTTGATTTTACAAAGATTAGAGGACCGTGGCTAATCGTTATCTGTATTTATAGTTTCATCAAATTTTGAGCAATATTTGAAATTTTTGGCTTTATAAGTGTAAAATTGAATTTTTTGGACAAAATTCCCACCTATTTTTACCATTTATAAAGTAAAAAATAAACAGATTTTGACATATCTATTTACGAATTTCAAATGTCCAAAATGTGTAGAAAATTAGTGTATTTTTCTTAAATGACCTTAAACTTGAATGATCTTATGACCTTAAACAGTCATATTTCTCTTTTATGTCAAAAATTTTCCAAATGACTCATCAATTTTAAGATATTTTCAAAAAAAGCAAAGTTTTTTGGAATTTGTACAAAAATTGAAAATTTAGAAAATTTCAAAGCCAAATATGAATATGATTCAAATTTAGAATTGTAGATCAAATTTTTTTTAAAAAGATGATCAATTCATTCAAATGTCCTATAGGTAGATAATTTAGAATTTTTTATCATTGAAATCGAGCTAAAAATTGTGTTATTAATCGCTGTCATACAGAATATTGTGAGTTCTATCATACTAAATATAAATCTTTATACCTAGGTCTATCTATGTAGGTAGTTTAAAATTGTCATTTAGCCTACTGGGCAATTGTTCGAGCAAATTGCAAAAAATGTACTCAGCGGGCCCTCGGCTAATGGAGCTAATCTAAAAAGTCAAAACCTACTTACCAATCTCGTAAACATCTTTTTCTTTAATCTCAATTATACAGCTGAATTTCGCTATAAAGTACTCTGAGATCCTTACAAGTATAAAATACCAGTCAGTTTTTAATGACATATTGGGTGGTATGATTAAAAATCAGGGAATCTCTATAGGGATTCTCTTTTCCTATTGGCAAAAGGTCAAAGGGGTTTCCCTGGTAGGAAAAGCAAAAGCCCAAAATGATATGATTAACCTTTTGCCTTTCCC
>JAQIXA010003904.1:0-12719 GCA_034699045.1 Nanhermannia cf. coronata Gr-Ori-00579 | reverse complement strand
CAGACATACAGACATACAGACAGACGGACAAAGTGCAAGCAAAGTTGAATAGTAAGTGCTCGCTTCGCTCGCACAATTATGTAGGTAATTGTAATTGTAATTATAAAAGCGTTATTCACTACATTACCTATAGTATTATTCAGAAATGTTATGAAAATAAATCAAATTTAAAGACTAGCAAGTTTAAATAATAATTTGTTTGGATTTTAAAATTATCCCCCCTATTCTATTTATTCATTTAAAGTTAATTAATAGGTTTTTAGCTTTTACATAAATTGATATCCTATTAGTAATTAACAAAATTAATTTTCATGAAAATTAGAATTTTATAATATTGGTTATAATCATATATGTAAAGGAATGTAGCATTATAAAAATGCATGAAAATTTGTAAACATCAAGCCAATTAAATAAAATATAAACAAGTGTATTGATTATAATAATATACAAAAGATTTTAGATATATAAATTATATAATATATATAATACAAGACACCATATATATTGACAATATTTTAAAACAATACAGATTTACCTTAACATTGAATTATACTTAAAAAGTTTTTATAAAAGTTTAGTGAATTCATTTCAATAAAATTTTGACCTTAAAAAATATTTGATTTGAATAATCGAAAAAGAGGCTAGAAAAGATAGTTTCTAAAATACAATCTAATTATTTTTCTAATTCTAATTCTATTTCTAATTACAGATTACAGATTTTTAAAAAATTTTAAGAAATCAAAAATGATATATTACATTAGGAATAAGTAAGATACAGATAAAAATAAATGAAAGCTTTAATTTGAACGAATTTTAAACAAAAATTATTTCTAAGACCAACACTATTGAGAATTAACTTATAGAACATTCTATGAATAAATACTAGTCTAATAACTATTAATTAGAATTTTAATTAATATAACTCCATTTATATAATTAAAAGGTTTTTTTTTCAATTGGTGTTCTCAAAGTTAATTATTTTGGGAGAGATCCTACTGCTTATACATACATATATTATGGAATTATTGGCTTAAAGATTTTCCTATTAAAAGTCATTAATATTCCATTGAATCAAAAAATTACCATCTTATAAAATTCTTAATCGGGAAAAAAAACTAATTTAAAAGGGTACAACTAATTTTAAAGTTAAATAAATAAGATAATTCCTATTATAGTATAAAGTTTTAAAATTAAAAAGAAGTAAACAAACTACATTTACATATACCTTACCTATCTGTACCTGAATAATTACTAACCAAAGTAGAAGAATTCGAAAAATTCGAAGAAGATAAAGTTGTAGAAAATTGTCAGTATTGTGAAGAGCAACGGCGACGAAAATTAAAAATGATCAATTATCAGATTCCATTATGGCTGGTTGAACTATTAATATAAAAAATCGATAGAATCTACAATATTTTAGTTTTTAATTATATTTTTTATTAAAAATGATTACCACTGGGCTCATCCTCAGTTACAAGGCTATCAAGTTCAATTGAAGGAGCTACCGAAGCATCTTGAAGTCTCTTTTCTAAATCTTGTCTCTTCTTTACAGGAGGAGGATATTTTTTAGCTATTGCCTTTTTATCTAAAGAATATAAATTATATTTACATTCCATTCATTGTTTCAAACATTTCTCTATAAATAATATAAGTAAATAATTACAAGGTTTACGTGGCTTTTTCTTAAGGATAGATGCAACATATGTTTCTAATTCTCGAAGCGTTGATGGTTTAAGGATTTCAAAATCAATTACAAAGTTGTCTGGGACTGGATTACTGATAGAATCACGGAGTGAAGGTTCTCTAGACTGAATAATATGAACGACACGACCTAATTTCTCTCCTGTAATAATAGATATTATATTATTAAATTACTTACGAGTACAAATACAAACAAGAAATCAAATATGTTCTCCATCAAAACTGAACTTACCATCTGTATCAGGCTATTTTAAATTAAATAATATTAATTAATTCTTGCTTATTACCTGGTAATTTATTTACATCTTCTGATAATTGTCGCTTTTCATCAAAAGACATTGCTTCGGCATTATCCTCATCTTCTTCAGAAGATTCCATTAGGGTTAGTTGAACTATAAAATAAAAGAATTGACACAATTAGACTTTATTTTTATAATTACACTAGGCTTTAATCAACTCACTAAAAGTTGATTATAAATTGTGCGAGCATTGCAACTAGACCCTACAAGGGTCCTTCATGCCAATACGAATGCATTCATGCCAATTTTAATTTTGGTCAAGATCAGTCGAGTAGTTTTCGAGTTATGCCGCGAACAGACATACATACAGACAGACGGACAAACACAGACAGACACATACATACAGACAGACGGACAAAGTGCAAGCAAAGTTGAATAGTAAAGTGCTTCCTTCGCTCTCACAAATTGTGAGTCACAATAATGTATCAGCTACTAAAATATAAATTATTTTTTATGTTATGTAAATATGTAAATGTTAAAAAAAGCGAAAAAGATGAGAAATAATTTTTGCTTTTTTCTATATTGTTCCTGAGCATTTATAAATATATTTTTTCCTCAAATAGCTTTAAAATGTGTCTACGGACATAATAAAAAAAAAGTTTCAAGTCTCTACGTGGAGTACTTAAAGAGATATGGTCCGCATCTGTAGAAGTAAAAAGGCCATTTTGATAGCATAGGATTACCTCCTGGACCAGCAGAAGCAATAGCATTCATTTTCCTTTTAATGTTTGGTTTTGAGCTAGTCGAAGTCTTTTGCTTTTTGACAGTATTAGCATTGGATGTTGGTGTTGCTAAATTCGAAGATGTAGAAGTGTGTAGAGAATTTTTGCCTTTTTTGGGTCCTTTAGGTGTCTTAGCAGGTGTTGAAGTTGCAGACGATATTGGAATATTAAAAGAAGAACCTTCATGCCTTGAATTATCTTTATCTTTTGTCTTGCAACCATCACCATCTAAAAGATCCCTCCTCTGTGCTTGTAGACGTTGTAACTAATTTTTGAAATATATTTTAGGTATTATTTATTTTATCGAATTTTGCTTGTTTAATTTTGCCCAAGTTTTATATTTTATTAAATATTACCTCGTCTTGAAGAACCTTTAGTTTTTTCTCGTGTTCATCTTCTGTCTCATCGTCACCTAAAGATTCTTCTTCAGCTGAGCTTTCACATTTCTCATTACTCGAACCTTCTTTTGCATTTGGATCTTTTACAAATATAGAATTTAATTAGATTAAAATATTAAGTCAAGGTTATGGCATAGTTAATCTTTTAAACTTTTACATCTTTACCTTTCGTAACATGATTATTTGAATTACATACAATTTCACGATTGTCACTTAATCGAGCCCTTTTTATTTGATTTAGACCATTTAAATTTGCAACCTCGTCGTCTTCATCGTTAGATAGAGATAAATTGACAACAATTGTATCATCCCATTTTAACTTGGAGAGCTCATTAACATATTGTCGTCTATCCCCCCCATATGAGATCCAATTTAGAATCACTTTATTGAAGTCTTCTTGTGTTGGAAAAATTCGGTTTGAAGGCTCCATCAAAATCTTGATCTTAAAAAAATAAATGAACATATTTTAATGCAGATCGATATCAACGTATCAACCATGATGATAACATATAAACGAGGTTAGCTTTTACCAAACGGTGCTAATTTGGACTTGGAAAATTTTGGAAAAAAATTAAAAATTTTTATTTATGTATTCTTTCTAAAGGGTCAGAAATTGACCACAAACACCAAATTGGCAACTTAAAGTGACCTGCAAGGTTTTTAGGACCTCATCAAGGAAGTTACGATTGCTTTAGGTTAGGTTAGCTTAGGACTGCTACGGGGTCGAGGTCAATAGCCCGAAGGGCCAACATTTGACCTCCTGGGGACCTTCGACCCATTTCAACGAAAAAAAATTTCGATTTTTTCAAACATTTTCTAAGTCCCAAAATAGTACCTTTGGTAAAATCCAACCTATAAATGCTTAATATTGACATTGACTTTAAATATCAAAATGTTAAACGAAAGAAAGCCTTTTAGTTTAATTATTATTAAGCTCGGGCAACACCATAAAAAGCTATTGTTAATTCTGAAATACATTATATTTATATAATTTGATATACCGTATACCTCATTGAAATCCATAGATAGTAGATCAGCAGACTCGATTATCTGGTTCGAAGTTGACCTCAAAAAATGAAATAATTTCTGACGAGCACCACAACCTTCGTCAGACACACCAAATCGAAATATTTCCAGCCAATTCTTCACTTCTAAATACGAATCATCTTCGAGTAGAATCTTGATACATTTTTGTGTCAGTTTAGGTAGCTGGAACTGTCTTGAGACTCCAAGTAATTTGAACAAATCCCCAGCATTTGTGTCTATTTGGCCAGTATAAATGTACCTACAAAATAAACATAATTATAATAATAATACTTTCATTAACTATTTAGGAGTTTAAATGTCTTACTTTAGAATGAGTTCAATCGAGATCTGATCGCTTTCGAGTTGTAATTCCATAGGTATTTTAACATCACCATCACCAGCTTTAGTTTTGAGCAAATTGTCAAAAAATGCAGAATTTTGTAGAATCACTTTATGAGCCGGTATTCTGATAGTTGAACGGTCATTGTCAATTGTGGGGACCAAATAGACATCAACATACTCACAATTACTAAAATTAAAGAATTTTTTTGTAAAAATTAACCATATTTGACTTTGACCTTTAATTTAATACTGTAAATACTGTAAATAAATTAAAAAATTTGTCAAAATTGTTAACTTACCTTCGATTGTCAAAGATCTTTAAATTCATATCAGAGCAATAATCAGTCTCAGCAGCACCGACTGAACTTGACCCCTCCATTAGAAACACTGTCAATTGCGTCTGCAAAATTGTATGTCAAGTTAATTTAAAAAATATAGACCATTTTTTGATACAACTTGAGCTTTAGAAAGTTAAAAATTAAAAAAAAACTTCGAATTCGATTTTCTCTTTTTCTTCAATTCTTGATTTCGATTTTGTTGTTTTGATTTTGATGCACGATTCACGATATTTTATTTCGTGTAAAATAAGGCGCAAATTATATTTAAAAATCTCACGTTTTTTTTATTTTTTTCTCGATTTTTCTTGTTTAAATTTTTGTGTTGTGAGCAGAGATTGAACTTTTAAATTTCGCTCCGCTCCGCTCCGCTCTTTTTAAGTAAAAATTTTTTTCGCCCCCTCCGCTCTTCGCTTTTTTAAAATCGCTCCGCTCCGCTCTTTCGCTCTTTGGTCGCTCTTTTATCGCTCTTTAAAATACTATATTCTAAAAAATATTCAACGCACATGTGCGAAAAATCGCTCTTTTCGATCGCTCTTCGCTATTTTAAAATCGCTCCGCTCCGAGCGAAGCGGGAGCGAATTTTCGCTTTGAGCGAGTTCAATCTCTGGTTGTGAGATGTTACATACGAGTTCATAATCATAATATACCACATTAAAAAATAAATTTTTTAGCGTAATTTCAGCATAAGGTCCTGAAAGAGCTTCATTAGGAGATGTAAATATCTCGACGATCGATTTTTTATCTCAAGGGAAGGTTCATAAATTATGTAACGCTCTGATGGGGGGGTGGGGGTCAAAGGAAGGTGTGACAGAAGCGTTACAAGGGGGGAGGGGGTTTATAAATTTGTGACATAACGCATAAAACTTTTAATTTTTTGTATTTTAGTCATCTATTGATATACTAACTTATTTTATCCCATTAAAAATTTTCATAAAAAAAGCAGAAATTCCATTAAAAACCATCGAAATAAGGGTGAGATTTTATATATGGACCCACATATGACATTATGACCCTGTCCAAATCCAATACATCAAATCAGCTCAATTTTTATGCTGGTTCCGAATTTGAAAACCGTTTACAGGCCAAATCTTTCTAATGATATTTTAGATTAGGCTCCAGCCCTCTTATGCTGAAACGATATTTTCGAAAGAATTCGAAAGTTAAACCCTTTGACCTCAATTATCTCGGAAATGGGTCATTTACGCAGCAAATGGTTTTCAAATTCAGAACCAGCAAAAAAGAGAATGAGTTGATTTGATGTACTGGAAAGGGTCATGTCAATGTTTGAGATCCTTATATCAAATTTTTTTCCTAAAATAAAAGTTAGTTTTCGTAATAATTTTTTTAGCATGTCATACTAAAAGAAAAATTTAGAGAATTAGTAATAAGGCAGTTAGAATATAATATATATTCTAATTGCCTTAGAGAATTAGGTAGTAATTTTTTTGAATTTTTAATATGCGTTACGTTACAGGAGGGGGAGGGGGGTTAATGGGTTTTGTTACAGTCCCGTTACAGATGGGGGGGGGGGTAAAAAAATCCCGAAATTTGCGTTACGTAATTTATGAACCTTCCCCAACACACTTCTGAGCTATAGCTGGTTAAAGTTGAAAAATCGACATTTTTTTACCATCGGGTCACCCAAATTTCCTGACGTGTCAAAGGTCAAATTGCAAATCTAAAAATAGGGTGATGTAGGAAATTTAGTTTCTATGAATCGTCTTGAAGGACAGAATTTTTGTACTAAATCTTGACATTTAAAAAATCAATTTCTAAACCACATATTTTTAAGTGTTAAAATAGTTTTAAATCAGAGTTAAATCACCCCAATATACTCAAAATATATGACCCCGCGGGGCAATGTCAAAACGCGTAAGGGCAATGTCAAATGTCAAAAATTACATTTTGATTTTTAGGTATTTTTCTTAGCTAGAAATGTCCTTTGACCTTGTCCTTAAGGGGTCATTGGGTCATTTTTATAGTTTTGTGGCATTTCTTGAACAAGATCTCTCAATTGGAAATAATTTTCTAATATCTGTTTCTAGTATCTAATTCTAATATCTATTATAATAATATCTGTTCCTTTTCACTAACATGTATTGAGGTAGATTTAGAATTAGAAAATCTAATTTGTTAATTTGATCAAATTAATTATCTGACAAGAAAACCTAGTAAGGTTTGTCCAGAAATTTAAAAAATCAGCATTTCAATTAATTTTATATTATTTTAATTTTAATTTATTTGTGCTATTATACTTCTTAATTCTGATTATCTTAAATTAAAAATATAAAATAAACATTATCTTATAGTCAAAAATATCATAAATGTTTTTAGTTTTAGATTAGGAAGATACAATTTACAATTTATAGTTTATTGTTAAGTATGTGCTTTTCAAATTACAATAAAACCTCTACTACTATATAGACTAAACTAATTACATATATTTAGGCAATTTAAAAAATGTAAACAAATCAGGGAAAAGCAATTAATTTGAAACTTTAGGTCAATTAAAATGCACACGCATGAAAATTTAAATGATATTGTGAAGATATTTTGAATAATATAAACATCCTATTTCAAAAAATTTAAAACCAAAAATAATAAGCTATATTTGATAATAAGCTTATCCTTAGATGCTTATTTTTTTATCAACATTCGAGACTTGTGACCTCGGATATTAAGAGAATGACCTCATAGAAAAGATCACCATTAAATTGCTTATTTTGGTTATTAGTAATTAGAGATATAAGTTCTTAAAATGCTTATGTAGTAGAGGTTTTGAATGGAATTTGAATGGAATTTTATGTATCCTACTTATATTTGTGCTTATTTGGACTTATTTTAAATTTATAACTGCTTAGAAATCGGGACACTGCATGCGGAATTGTTCTTTTGACTTTTCCAATTATTAAAATAATAAAATTACTGATCGTAAAGTATGTTTTCAAGATATAAATAGATAAAATATCTTGAAAAAATTTGCAAATTGTATAAAATTTTCCATTGAAAATTTCCTTAACAAAAAATATGATGCATATTGCTACCGCAACAAACCAGAGGATAAAAACTGTGATGATATTTGAATTTAATTTTTGCGGTTCAAAATTCAAATCCTCAGCTTTGGTTAGGTATATTCAAATTCTGTTTGATATTTTTATATTGATATATCTTTAGATCTAAAAGGGTTTGAAACCTGTTCAAAATCCCGTTTTCAATCAAATTTTTCAATCGATTTTGAAATCCAGGTCCGATAAACTTTGTTAAAAGAAGTCCTTCAAATTTTGGTAAAAATTCTTCACCAATCGAATGGTCAACTTTTAGAAAATTTTCTTTAAGAAAATTTTTCAATCTTGTGATACTATCACTGTTTCCCAATATATAGGATTTTGAACAATGTAGAAAATTTTTCAAATACATCACTGGTTCAAAATAAGCTGTAGATTGATATTTTTCTTTTAAAATCCGACTATCTTGATAAACTTTAATCAAATTCAGAGAATGGTCATCCAGATTGGCCAAAAAGTAATAAAGAATTGAACAGTGTTCTCTACCCCTACAGAACCATGCAAAAGGAATTGTATCTTTTTGTAAAAATTCCAATCTTGAATAATTTAAATATGAAGTTTTATTCAAAATATTATTTTCTACAATTGTTTTATTTGAAATTATTGGACGTTCTTTAATAATATTCTCCAAAAAGTCCCTCATTTCTTCACCAAAACCTGTATTGTCCTCATAATCACTATAATCCATTATGTCAAATCCATTATCAAGGATTTCCGATAATTTTCCAGGAAATTTTAATTTATAAGGTAGTATAAAACCAGAGGTAACAAACGATTTATACCCATTGCTCAAAACAATTCCAAAAAATATCCAAAATATAAGTAAAGTTAATAATTTCCATTTTGCCCCAATATTCTTATTAATGTTAACACCTTGATCTACCAATGGTCCTAAAAGTAGGATTAACATTTCGTTCAGTAACATTTGACCTACAATATAATATAATATAACAATGAAGGCAATTGCTGATATAAAGCAAATCCATGTTCCGACATCTAGTGGTGAAATAAAAGTTCCAAAATCAATCTGATCACTATTTAGTGGAGAACATGTTATGAAATTCCTGCTTAGTGTTTTAAGAAGAATAAAATCGGATTGCAGTTCTTGACCAAATTTTACTGATGATATTTTTAAGTCCCTTCCATCCAAATTGTAGAAATAGTTTGTGTCGAAATTGAAATTTTCTTTTTTATTCAGCTCAAACGGATAGTTTGATATATTTAAATATTCAAAGTGGGCAGCTTTTAGTAAATGATATATTAGATAGTCCCTTCGTTGAATGATTCTCTGATCCTTTTGACTTTTATAAAAGGATTTTCTAACTCCAAGATTCGTTACATCAGATAAATGAATGCTCAAAGGGATTAGATCAATTAAAGCCATTCTTTCAGAAATATCCATAAATAATATCATGCCCTTAAAGGAATTCGATAACTTGAATTTCAAATGAAATTCGAAGGCTTGATAGTTATGAAAACAGCTGCCACAAATCCCAGTTATTTTTATAAATACAAATTTATAATTATATTTTAATTCAAAATATATGATAAACACATGACTTCTGAAATATAGGCCATCTTTTGCATCATTTGGTTGCTCAATTTCGTTTTTTAAAGATGAATATTTGAAAATAAAGTATATTCTTTTGAAAAATAAGTAAGTATTTGGATAGTATCTCATTGGTTTACTTGATAGATATGGTGAATAATTATCACTATCACTTGAAACAAGTGTATCCAATGAAAATGTTATATGACAGGATATAGACCATTTTGAATCTTGTCTTTCCATTACTCCAAGACTTCGCTGTCTTTCATAATTTGACTCGAATAGTTGATAAGGGCCTGAAATTTCCCAAAAGTTGAAATTTTCATATAATTTCAAATTTAGGTCCAGAAATAGATTGCAATTTCTAAAAGAATTTGAAAATGTTTTCAAATCAGAAATTGATAACACATATATTGCTAGTAATAGAGTTACTAAAAATTTTTGAAATAAAAATAATTTTTGAAAAATCATTTTTTACAAAACCAAATTAAAATTAGGTAAGTATATCATATCTAAAATATCAAGGAAAGTCACACCATAAATGTTAATTTTAAAAGGATATCTATTGAATTGTCCTTTTATTATAATTTTTTAATACCGAATTAAATATAATGATCCAATTAAATTTTACAATTTTTAAAAAATCACCAGTAATACTTTAAAACTCGATTATTATTAATAATTGAAGTAATGTATGATTCATTAGGGTAAATCTGATACTGAGAGAATATCCAATAATAATTATAACATAATTAGGTAGGTATTATATACCATGGCTTTTAATTGAGAATAAGAAAATCTCAAATTAAAATTTCGACCATTTTGTGATTTTTATAAAGCAAAGGGTATTAAATACCTAAAAGAAAAAAAACTTAGCCATATATATAATTTAGGAGTCGCGGTGAAAATCCCTCCCTCCAAAATGTTTAGATTTAGATGTAGGTATAAAGAAAATCGTTTGATTTATGAATTTTACTAATTATACTCAAAGAGACAAGTGTCAAATCCAAAACAATTTGAAGAATACAATATGTATAGTCGATTTAGATGTACTTATGTAGTCTCTGTCTCTATAGAGTTTAGGTACTTACTTTTAATTTAATATATATTTTGATATTGATATAGTGAATGGTGTTCTGTAACTAAGATTTGAATAGAAAGATTAATTTATAGATATTACAATAAACTTTCTTTATAAAGCAACATATATTTCTTATTTAGTATTTTAGCTTTGCTCATTTATTTAAACCTATAGAGGCTATAAGAGGTAATATTAAGAGGCTACTTGAATAGCAGCTAGTGTCTAAATTCTGCCAGATTTTATCAAATGGACGGACTATTTTGGTCGGAGAAATCTCTTTAAGTACTCCACTTATAGACTTGAAACTTGTTTTATTATGTACGTAGACACATTTTAAAGCTATTTGCGGAAAAAAATATCTATAAATGCTCAGGAAGAATGTAAAAAAAGTAAAAACAGATGAGCAAAAACTTTTTTTGCTTTTTTTCCATTGTTCCTGTGCATTTATAGATATTTTTTTTCCGCAAATAGCTTTAAAAAGTGTCTACGGATATAATAAAAAAAAGTTTCAAATCTCTACGTGGAGTACTTTTAAAAGAGATTTCTCCGACCGAAGTCCCCCAAAAAAGAGATAACATATGGCAGAATTTAGACTTTAGGTGTCTGTAACAAGAGCCTTAATTATCGAAAGTATTTCGATCACTGTGCATTTGATTCAGATTCAGCCCTGAAAAACTATATACATATTTCTACCTCAATTAACTTGTACAATACAAGCAATTGAGGCCAAAATTTGGTCTAAAAAACGATCAGATCTAAAAAACGGAACTTTTCTTAAAATAGGGGCATACTGATTAAATAGCTAGAAGGTTCTTTCATAAAATCACAAAATTCAACTTTTTTACTACTACAAATAAAAATCTCAATTTTTTAATTTTTTTCTAATTTTTGTACTAAAATAAGTTTATATCAAATGGCTACAAAGGGATTTCCAACATCATCATCATCAGGTGGTGGTGGTGGAGAAGGAGGAGGTCAATGGATTGGTGGTGGTGGTGGTGAAGGTGGAGGTCAAAATCAGCAGGCTGAGCAACAGCAAGAAAGGGCGAAACAACAGGAGGAGATGAAAAATCAAATTCTTACCTCGGTAACTTTTAACTATTTTAACTATTTTGAGTTTACCTAATTATCTTTAACTGTTAACTTAATTGTTCTTAACCTTTTAATTTAGATCTTAAGTCAAGAGGCCAGAGCCAGATGTAAGTTTTACCTACATTTTTAAGACTTAATCAAAAGATCTATACTTGTCAATTTTATTTATTTTTTACAAACAAGGATGTCGGTCAGGTCAGGTCAGGGTCACATAATATGAGTCATTTATCATTTTAATTGTCAAGTCAACGTCATTCTCATGAACCCTGTCAATGTCAGTCGCAAAGACAGTTAAGGTGTCTTAAAACTATTTTGACATTGACAATACATTTTTCGAGATTTTTGTTTAAAAATAATTCCACCATCATAACCATGTATATAGGTAGACCATGATAATGATATATTCTTGACATCTAAATCTAAATGTCAATTGACTGACCTCGATCGACATCTAAAAAAGTCTCTTACAATACTCGATTTTGTAATAAGTCATAAGTGTTATGTATTTCTAAAGCTGTTCTATTTTTCTATACATTTTTTTTGCAGTAAACACATTGAGGATAGCAAAACCTGAGCAGGGTCAAATGGTTGAAAACATGTTGTTAAATATGTACAAAATGAGGGGTGCATCACATCAAATTAGGTCAGTACTTATCTCTATAATATATTTATTAAATGTCAAATTATATACATGTTTGTAGAATACGAGTTTTTAATTACGATTATTATGTACTTTTACAGTGAGGAAGAATTAATTGGACTTTTACAAAATGTGAGCGAAAGGACGAGGAAAGAGACCAAAGTTAAGGTAGGGAACTTATTGATCCTCAGATTATTTATTTTTTTATATTTGTAGAGTAAAACTTGTATATAAAGTTACTCGTACTGGTACTCGTATAAGAGTGTAAAAAAATATATTTATAGTTTTAGAGAAGAGTAGGGGTAGATTATGGATAGTTAGGCAAAGTTTTTTTATATCTATTTTTTGCTGATATTTATATTTATGACAAAGGATTTCTTCGGCTTTCAGGCCTTTGGATTTGCATTTTAAGCCTCATATAAAGGCCAGAAAGCTCATTATAACACCAAGATATCCTTTATGTTTA
>JAQIXA010003903.1:0-12722 GCA_034699045.1 Nanhermannia cf. coronata Gr-Ori-00579 | reverse complement strand
CATCTGGCAGTATAGGAAGTGCCCTCAGTATAATGGTCATAATATCTTGAATCAGACTCTCAATAAAGATCTTTTTGAATGAGACATTTGACCTATCTCTCATACACTGTGGTTCAGATTGATTCAAAATAGTTTGCGAATTTCTTCGATTTTTCCATTGAATCCCAAGTAATTCTGGTATATCATCCTCATTTGCAATTTGTAACTGCATCTGTTCCTGGACATCTGGGTGATGATGTTCACCAATTTCTTGAGCTTCCTCTAGGGTAATCCGTGGATACATTGTTGAAATTGGGTCAATATTTTTGACCTTTTCTTGTTTATAGACAAAGTACGAGTCTTCAAGTTGAGGTATAGGTGGTAGATCATGTGGTAAGAATGGACATAGGCCAAATTTGACAAGGTCCAAGATGACCTGAGCATCTGGTGGTGCCATAAGTTCTTCAAAAATTTCTTTGATAATCGACGTAATCCTTGTAGCATCACGAGAGTCCAGGTAGTGTTCAGAAAAGAACTCAAAAGTACTGTTATAGCAAATGGATAGGATTATTGACGTTAATGAGACTTTTTTAAATAAATTGATGTTCGACTGTCGATGTGGATTTGATTCGATTAGAAGATGAAGAATTTTCTCAAAAAGGATTTGAAGCAAAGGAGTAGATTCAGTTGTTTCTTCGAGTACTCGGACTTTGATCAACTTTTTCCAGGATGAGAACAAGCAGATTTTCAAGGCATTGTAGTCTATCAATTTATTTCCACTGGAGGATACACAGTGATTTATGAGGGTGGTGTAGATATCATGACCAAAAGTACAAGATTCGGAATTCAGGACATATCTCAAGAGCTGAAGTTTTTCATCGATGATTTGCTGATTTTGAACTTCTTCGTGAGTTTTTGAATCGATTTTAAGTTGATTTAGGGCTAATGAAAGTGCCATTGTTTGGATACCCTCGATGTTACAGATTTCGATAACCTTTAAAGTAAATAAAAATACATTCCATAGGGTAAAATATGATGAAACTAGCAACCTATCTGTATATGTACCCCTGAACAGAACTTGAAATAAAAGTATCTATAAAAGTGCAATTGAATTAAGAAAATAGAAGCTTTTTGACAACTCTCAGGTTCTCAAATAATACGGTTTCAAAATTTCAAAATCCCAAAATATTATATACCCCAAAATCTCATAAATTACCACGGTTTATGTCACGAAAGCTTAAAATCAAAAATCTCATAATTTGGAATCTTGCAAATTAGTGTTAGCCACAGTTTCTGAATTCTGAATTCTGAATCAGAATTCTGGAAAATTTCTTACGGGATTTCAACCCTACATGGACTAATAACCGTATAATTTTAAGAATCTACGAAATTGATCAAATTTGGATCCTCATTATGATAAGAAGGCATCTTTTGCACTCTGACTATGTCACATTCTCTTTCAAGTTCAAGTTCAAAGTTCAAGATCATTTGAAAAAAAATCTCCACTTACCCTTGCAAATAGAAAAAGAAAGCAATTAAATCCTCCCAGCTGGTGTAGAGCCCATTGGAAGTCATCGCTATTTTGATTAAGTCTCAAAAATTCCAGAATAGTTTCCTAATAGGTAAGTAAGATGTAAAAAATATAAATTAATTCATAATTCCAAGATCATGGGTCAAGTTGATGCTAAAATTATGCAATCTACAGATATTTCCAGGTATTACACGAGTATTAAGTATTGGTATTAAGATTAGTCAATAAGTGACTTTGAATGCTTTTAAACTAGTATAAGTAGGTGCTACAGAATAATAGGTATGGAATGGAATGGAATGGATTAAATTATAATTAGAAATTAGAAATCGGCTTACACAATTAAACGGTGATAAATCTGGACTTTTGAAGCAATTAAGAAGCATCTGGAGATGGTCAACTGTGATGGGTAGACCTTGAGTAATAATTGTCAAAGGATCATCCGCCTGCCTGCCAGCTGGATCTGGATTTTCATCATCATCATCATCTTGATGATTATCCTCTTGTTGGTCACCCATAGCCATGGGTCTTTTAAGGGGATTAACGATCGCCACACTTTTACCATTTTGATTATGTATTTGAAGATTATTATGACAATTAGTGCTCAGGTCAGACTCATCAAAAGAATCCTCTTCAGCCGTTGAATAATTCGAGAGTGACGATAATGAATTCCTTTTCTCCCCATCTATAAATACATTATCATCATCATCATCATCTTGATCCTAGATTAAATATTAAATCAGAAAATCAGAACCATTATTATCTAATATCCAGTAAACACACCACCAATTTCAAGTATTATGTATCTATGAAATAATTTCAAAGCATTTTATCACGTAGGGTACTTAAGCAAATAATGACAAAAGAGCCAAGATAAGGATATAAGAAATAAAGCCTAAATTATTATTCAATAGTGTATGACTTATCTTATGATGTAATTTTATTGAAAATATGTAGTTTAAGGTACTTACCATACTTTCATCCTCCAAATCCAAACTATTTTTTTGTAGTAAAATATTACTTGGTTTTGATTCTGATGGTTTAACATCAGCACCAAATATTTTCTTTTGATTATTTAAAAATGATAATCCTTTCCTGGAGAATTCTTCAAATATCGAGTCAGACTGAAGATCATCCTGGATAATTTCATAAGCACCGTAGTTCCCATCACTTAAAGTCCGAATGCGTGGTGGACCACGTGATCGACCCCCAAAAGAGTTAGTACGTCCAATCGAACTACTATTTTTTAAACAACTGAGAAATGGTATGGTAAGCATTTGGAATAATGATTGGAATATACACACAATTTAGAATATACACAAGTAGGTACTAGTATATATATATATAGAGAGAACAAGTTCTTTTTGATCATCAAATTGACCAAATATCAGGTTGGGCAAGTTTTGACAAAAACAAGTCAAGTGACATAAATGAAATGACTCGAAGCTGAACAATTATATTGCGCAAAATTCTCACTTTTTGATTATAATTAAAAATTGTAATCAAGCTGAGCTTTAAGGTGTTCATCAGGTGAGATTTGATGAATGACTAAGGTGAGTTTGAAGATTCTGGAGGCTTCTTATCTCCTTGTCCTCCTGGAACTTATTATATGATTATGGAACATATTTTTTTAATCTTCAATTTGCCTTTGACTTATACTTAAATAATTATGTCTCCAGTCTCCAGAGAACCAGAACTTGAGGAGATTTAGCAATGACGATAGACTTCGTATTATAAATTATACAAATATGCCCTAATCATATCATGAGGTTTAAATATTTTGACTATCGCAGTATCAACAGTAATATCAGTATATTCAAATTCAAAGGCCTTTTTATCATAAATAGGTACATATCAATACATACTTTGCATAGGACTAATCAGTATACTAAACGAGTAGTTTAAAATGATATAAAATTGATGATATGAAATGAATAAGGTAAATAAAAAATATTTATCCACCAGTCTAAATAGGCCGATAAGAGATAAGCACAGGTATTGCGGAGGATTACCTGTAAAAATTCAACCATATTAATACTGTTAAATATCATTAATCATATATTATTCATATTCATATTACCCGAAGATATATTAGAATGTATATATGAGCTTATTAGGTTTAGGTTTAGAGTTCTCGAGTTGATCTTTTTATAAAAATATTATGATTCTTATGCTAATCTAAATCTTTGCATGGTGATCTTAAGATTAACTTGTTTTTTTATTTTTTGAAATATACCTACCTAATAATGAGTCATATTGCATAATCAACCGAAACGATCAACGATCAGGATCATGTACATTATGAAGTATAAACGCAATTTCAGCTAGGGTACTTAATTGCATATCATTAGGTATATCTGTAATCTTTATACTAATCCTAATCAATCAATAGGTCCCTATCAATCCTATCAATCCCTTGAACTGTAACTGTATGCTTGCTGGTTAGTTCTAGGAAGTTTTAGGGCGAAAGTGCCTTTTTAAAAAGGTGATTATGGGATGTACACAAGAGATGAAATGATTCTAATTCAAGAATAAGATAGTCAAATGATCAAATTTAAGTATTTTTGCAAAGGAATTTTGATTTTCTGTATTATTAGCGGATACAGAATTTTTCTCTAAAGTCTCTATTTTGCACTTTTCTCTTAATTTTGCATATTTAATAGATACAGATAGACTGACAGATTTAGACTGATAGATACAGACTGAACTAAACAATTAAAATCTCGAATAATGCGATAATACGATACAAAAAATATTGAATTTCACTTTTTTTAAAAAATTCAGAATTTCATTCGAGTTTATGGAGAAAGT
This sequence comes from Nanhermannia cf. coronata Gr-Ori-00579, assembly GCA_034699045.1. Lineage (NCBI taxonomy): Eukaryota > Metazoa > Arthropoda > Arachnida > Sarcoptiformes > Nanhermanniidae > Nanhermannia > Nanhermannia cf. coronata Gr-Ori-00579. The sequence continues at coordinate 8,404 of JAQIXA010003903.1, read as the reverse complement.
TCCAAGAAAATCATAAATTCGAGTCAGATTTTTTAAAATGATATTGTAAGTAAGGTACCTGAACCTTTGAAATTGTACCAAATATTTAATTTCAATTTAGATATTTAGGTAATTGTGATGATTAACAAAAGGTTTTTGAACTTTTTTTTATATAAATTAGTTTTTTAATCAAAATTAGATTAGGTAATGTCACCTTTTTAACCTTATAAAAAGAGACTTACAAAATTGGAAATTGTAATTCAAGACACTTGTGTCTTTGCCCTTTAAAAGCAAATTATTGAACTCAAAATTATCAACCATTCAAGCACAGTAATATATCAATACAAATACCTTACACACTATGTACTTGTATAATTTATTGTTGGTTTTTTTGATTCCTCTAATCTTAAATACCTATTTTATTATCATGCTCAAATAAGTAGTAGTACACACATTTACATAAGGTGTAAACCATTTTGATTCATGAACTTTATTTACCTTCCAAAATTTAACCTGCCCAATAAATCACCTTATATAAATGTATTTAAATACACCGATTTTAATATTCATAATTAAGTACCTATATACTTATCCTTATATATCTCAAATACTCTGATATAATATTTACAATTTCTCATTGAACAGATTAGTGACAATAAATATGGTAGTATATTCTGTAGTACCTATAGCCGATCATATATGAGATTAATTTTGGACTTTTCATTTTTTAACTACCCTACCTATATTTAATAAGAAGAATAAGTATCCCTAATCCTCTTATCAAAAGTGAATACTTACGATTAGATATAAAAAAATAATATTTTTAAATCGGATATTCCGCCGGACTTATCATAACTTAAATGGCTTTAACTTAAGTAGATATACCTACTATTCATTATACTCTGTATAAATCATTAAAAAAGATTATCTCAATTCTTATTAAAATGTTAATGACTAGTAGGATTAGTAAAATTTTTAAATAATCATATAGTAGGCATCTAATATGTATGTAGTATTAAATGGTCTAAAATGGACGATATAAATGGTCTAAAAATTGAGCTTAATTCGTGTCATATATGTTTATTATGTAAAAATAAATATCTAATGGGTCAAATTAGATATTTTGAGACACACAAGCACAATACAAGTACCTACTACGTATAGAGTTAAATAATACCTAAGTTTTTTTCATTAGTCATTTATTGAATTTTTTAAGAATTATAAATTGCATTTTATAGATCTATAGGTTCAACTTTGACTTATCTAAAGCTGTTGAAATTTTTTTGAATTTTTTTTGAAACTTGCTTTCAAATTTTTAAATCCTTGATATTTGACACTTGTTGTAGTAAGTGTAATTAAAATAGATTATAGGTACTTATATGGGTATGGGCTTATACAATACTATGTAGATATAAAGATCTTACTAGTGACTAGTAGGTACTTATACTACTTATCCTACCATTATCAATATAAAGTATTTTATCAAAATTTTAAAAATTAGGTCTGTTTTTGCTAATAGACTTATGCAAAAATTTAGATTTAGATTTTTTTAAAATTTATTAATATAGGAAGGTTGTTTATCATATAATCTAGTATTATTATGCCATATTATTCAGAGCCCGAACAAAAAAGGCACTTAAAATGCAAAAAATGCTGCCTTAAAAGGCAGCTAAAAATGGCAAAAAAGGCACGTAAAAAGGCAGTAAAAAAGCAAATTCTAATGATAACTTTCGTTTAAAATCAAAAAAATTTTGATAGACAAAATATGGAAATTGATTTTATTTTTTTTATTGCCATTTTAAAGAATCAATGTCCAAAAGGATTTACCCCAAATTGCCATTTTTGAAACTAAATTTTTAAAATTAAGACTTTATTTACAAATCAAAAAAAACTTGCAAAAAACTATCATAAAAGGCCTTCTTTTTTAGCCAAAATAGCCAAAAAGGTTAAAAAATGGCCAAAAAGGCAGTTATTCCAAAAAAGGCAGAAAAAAGGGCGCTTCATTGGCCTTAGTTTGACCTAAAACGGATATATCCCAAGTATTAGCTTCATCCGACTCACTAAAAATAAGTGCCTCAAAACTGCCTTTCCGGGCTCTGGAAATTAGTCGAAATTTGTTATAATTCCGGAAAAAAATCGGTCAAAAATTGAATATTTTGAACTATTTGACCTAAACTACGTCTATGTCAATATCTTATAAGGACAGTATACAGTGTGATTTTTAAATAAGCATCCTGTCTAATAAGTATGTGTAGACTAATTTTGGTATCTTTTGCGTTGTAAATAGAAAGTTATAAAAATTAAGATTTTAATATTAAAAGCCGATTTTCAATAAAATATACAAATGTCTAATAATTTTCTAAAAGTTGTTGTTTCTGAGATGTATAATAATATGTACGTGTTTTTGCCCATTTAAATTTATCAATTTTTATAATCCTAGATTTATCCTAGATAATTTTTGAGATATTGTTCATTTATTTATTAGAGATTTAGAAAATATAAAAATATGAGTAGGGTAAGGTACAATACAACTACAAAGTACAACTGCATTCCATAATATTACATACTATCCTACGATTACGATACTTGCTACTACTGATGGTAGGATACTTGAGTTTTTATAAAAAATACCTACTAGTAACTTTTACCTATTCCCTACCTAGCTAGCTAGGTAGGGAATCAACTAGGCCTAGTTAATATTCTGTCTTTTTGAATAAAATTTTATAAAGTAGGGTACCCTATAGTACCCTATAGTACCCTACAACTATTATATGCAAGTATCTACTCAACTATAATTTTGTAAAAGAAATATTTTATGATTTCAAGAGATTTTTTATTAGGTAGGTACAGGGTAATTAACTACTATGGTTCCCTGTTTAAGAGAAGATGGTTCTCTTAAACAGGGAACCATAGTAGTTAAATTACCCTGGGTAGGTATACTTATTTACATTTACAAATTTACAAACTGCTGATAGATACCTAATAATTACTTATTAAATAACAGATAGCTTTTTTGAAGCCGAAAAAAAGTCAAACCCGCATAATGCATATGCATAGCACCTAACTACCTTTATAGTTAAGATGTAATACCTGTATTATGTAAATAAATCTATATTTTATGCAAATTTTTGAACCTCATAAAATAATCAATGATATCATTTTAGTATAGGTACTTGGTATACATATTTATCTAAACTATCCAATTACTAATTAGTAAGAGAATAATGCTTAGGTCAATTATTTAGGAAAATCAGTAAAAAGTCTCTCAGAAAAGCAATGGCCTTATGTAATCAAGCTTATGTAATTTTCTAAAGTCAAATTAGTAATTACATTACAGAAAACCTCAAAATTCATTTGAAATTTGAGCTACCAAAAGCCTCAGTATATCTATTACTTACATACTTGTGTGTATGTATATTCAATATCAACTTGTCGGCAAATAAATCTGTAAAACAATGCTATTTTACCAAAGGCAATTTATGAATGCCTACCATAATATAATCTTTGTAGATTAAGCCTTAAATATTGAATAGGTATAATATCAGTAAGAACAAAGTGGTCCATAAATTACTTACAATTTCTCAGAATATGTCAATTCAAAATTCACAATCTTGCATTATATTACCTATAAGGTATATTATATGGTCAGGTGCGGTTTTCAAAATTTCTTGATTTTTTCTAGATTTAATAAGTATTCTACTTATTACTGCTAACTGCAACTCGTACATATTACTAGTACCCTACTATCTACGAGTATTTTAAGTCTAGCAGGTTTCTGCTTGACTGAGTTAGAAAATATTTTGAAAAAAATTGTAAATTGTTGAAATAAATTTGTCAGAATCGAAACATAAAATTACTTAATCTTTCACGAGCCCGTAATTTTTTATTTTTTTCTTGTAAAAAAACTATTTAAACTTAAACAATCACACTTATCGTTAGCATTTACATCATACAATTTACATAAAAGATCGAATTATAAAAGTATCTTGCATAATATACTATACCTACATACTTAGGATTCGTAGATATAGATATTAGTGACTTTGGGTTTAATTTTTAATTTTTTAAAATTTTTACATCTTAATCTTAAGTTAGGTATAGAAAAACTCCCATTATAAATGATAGGATGATCATTAATGCGGATTTATCACCGAGGAAAAGTTTGACTAAGGGTTTTTCTAAATTTGTTCCAGGCTGTTCTTGCATTTGCATATCTTGACCTTGTTGTTGACTTTGCATCTGCATCTGTTGTTGACCAAGTGTAGATAGTTGCTGTTGTTGTTGTAGAATCTGCTGTTGTTGTTGAGAAATCTGTTGTTGTTGTCGAATTTGTTGTTGCTGTTGTATCAAATTCTGCTGTCCAGGGATAGGTGCATCAAAGGCAGAATCTTTAAAAGCAGGATCAGGTGGTGGAGACATTTCTTGATTCATATCAGTATCGAAATTTGTCAAAAGTTGATTTTGTCTTAATGAATTTCCCCTTAAGAAAGCAACATCGGTTGTTATATGACCTGAATTATGACCTTGATTTCCTAAAAATGCTTCTTGTTTTCGAACTCTACTCCCTCTTTTACCATCTTCATCACTTTCGTCGAGATTTTTCAGTTTTTCGTAATTTTTATGCTTTTCTGATCGTAATTTTGAGACTCTTTCATCATCTTCATCTGGAAATCTAGGGTTTTTGGATTTATTATTTCGTGACCTTAACCTATCATCATCCTCATCATCTGGAAATCTAGGATTTTTGGATTTATTCCTTAACCTTAACCTCTCATCAATTTCACCCTTTTCAAAACTTTTAAAATCTTCAGTTTTAAGCTTTGCGACCCTTCTCCCCTTTATATCCCTTAAAATATCCTCAATCTTTCTGATTTCTTGATATTTTAGTTGATCAATTTCGGTTTTTGTTTTAGGCCTTTTTACAGGTACAATACCATCATCTTCATCTTCTACTTGTAAGGGTAATAAAGGTCTTTTTGTAGCAGATCTTAGATCGACCTCTTGATCAGATGGTTTTATAAATTCCTTTGAATTTTCAGGATCTCTTAGCCGATCTTTGAGTACTCCTTTTTGGTAGATTTTATTAGGTCTTATTCTGTAATCACCACACATTCCAGTGATTTGAAACACTTTTGTATAAGACCCTGGACGGATTTCTACATCGATTGCGAAGGATTTTTCTTCAGCCCAGGTGTCACCTTAAATGAAAGTAAAAAATAAGAAAAAAATGCCTTTTACAAATTAAAAATGCTATATAAAAGTACAGAATAAAGCATTTCAAATCAAAATTTAATAAATTGATAAACAGAGCTTTTACTTTCCGAAAATATCGATGGTTTTTTGAAATTTTTTTGAAAATCCATCAAATATTTATCAAAAAAATTTTAGTGTCTAATTTGCAAAAACCATTTGCAAAAATATGTGAAATATTTTGGATCAAACTTCCCAAAAATTGGCATTCTATCCCGTTTCGGGTACCCTACCTATTTAGCTTTAGGTTTAAAATCTTGAATATTCTTAATTTAATTTAGGTTTTAAACCTAATATTAAGAGACAATTTTGGTCATCAACCTAAATCCATACCCTATTGATAATAAAATACCCAAATACATCAAATTATAAACTTACTTGGAGATTTGTTCCAATCAAATCCAGTTTTAAAAGAGTGCCCCAAAACATCATCAAACCTGTGTTTGAGGATTTTGAACTGATATGATTCCAAATTGTGGTCAACGAATATTTCACTTTCATAAAACGGTCCACGATTTCGATCGTGGTCATCTTCAAAGAATTTATTTGCTCGTCCGAATGGATTGACAGAAGGGCTCTCACGGTAATTATTTTGACCAATTTTTCCAATCCCAACTTTTTTATTGTATGAATATTTAACAGTATTGATTCCTTCTCTGTTATCATACTCGAATAGTAATTCCCATTTATCTTCAGGTGTACAGGTCTCAGCTTGAGTCATGATCTCACAGCAACTCATTCTCATGTCAGTTATTTGAAGTTCTAAAAAAGTTAAAATACAATATAATATAATATAATATACTTCTATGCGAAAGGATGTCAAAATTTCAAAAAAGTGTCCAGACTTTCCTGAATATAACCATATATATGCGGTGTACTTAGGTATATAAAAAGTTTTTCCAATTTTTTTCACATTATTCTTTATATTCGAATGCCAATTTTGAATTTGAAATCCTCGATTTTAAATTTTGAATTCCTAGTAGGTACAGATTAGATAAGATTTTTTATAAGAATTGGGACTCCCTTCTGATTTTGATTACCTACAGAGTAATAGGATTTAGAAGAAAGTAAGGATTATCCATATCTCAAATTGAGACATAAATAATGGCCAATAGAAAGTAGTCTGGTTTGGTTGGAAATTTTAAAGCTGAAATTAATAATTTCCAATTTCTAAGTTGAGTCCTTTTATTTCAATAAAAGATTCAGAAGATGAAACTCTTTTAAAATTTGAGGAAATTTAAAACAAAATTGAAGAATATGACACGGAAGATTGAGTTTTTAAAAATAATTTGGTCATTGTCATGTAACGAAAACGAATCATTATATCAGTAATGTATAGTATAGTATCTATTATCAGTAAAATCTAGTTTTCTCATAGATTTGAGTATTTTCAAGATTTTGATTTTTTTTACAAACCTTCAGTTATATTCGTTGAAAATCTCGGCTGGATGCCACACAAAGCTTGCCTTTTATAACAATTCATCTGAGGTGTCCAAATCATATTTGGATTATCAATCTCTCGATTATCAATTATTTCTCTTTCTCTCATTTCAATCGCTTCTCGAGTATCTTTTGAACTTCCCTCTGGTCCAGAACATGTCAATCGAATATTCACAATTTTATGAGTATATGGGTCCACTTTAAGTTGAAATCCAACGGCTGGTCCATCTTGACAAAAATGAATTCTTGACCAAGTACCTTAAAACCATAATCAAAAAATAAGAAAAATCAAATTCTCAAAATATAAAAAGCATTCTACGAGTACATAATAATAAGATATTAATCCATATCCCTAAATACTACAAAAGTTTAAGAACCCGAATTAGATGAGATTTGCATTCAGAGATCTTATCCTTAGTTATTAAATACATTACATAGGTAATATGTTTCAGTTGTTGTATTCTCAATTTTGAAATCTAGAATTTCAAAATAATATCAACATTACAAAATCTACTGATAGTATTAAGTCAAGGCCCAACAAATCTATTTAAAATTTCGGCTGGAAATTTTAGCTTTAATTTTTATTTGGAATATAACTTTATGAAATTTTTAAAAGCTTCATTCAAAGTATCATAATCATAGTAGGTACAACTATAGGCTATAGGAACCTACTATATAGTATGTACATACACACAAATTACCTATCTATATTAGATATTTATTAATGAATTCTGGATAAAATTAACCTCCTGCACTTACATGCATAAAATGTACGAGCGAAGCGAACATTTAATGTTTAATTTTGAATGTACTTTGGAAGTCCATTCGTTCGTCTGCCATTATGTTTGTCTTACCAGAAGATACTATTGGACCAATTTTACCAACTTGGCATGAGTCTATTTTTACCATTTCTGCAAGAATTGCATTTGGACGATCCACTTGAAGTGGCAATATTTAAGTCATTTAAGGGGTGCAAAATATTTTATTTTATAAAAATGTTCCCCATATTTTAAAATACTGAGCAAATACTGATCAAATAGCAAAGATATTGAGTATCAGTTTGGCAAAGATAAGTGTTTCTTGAAGTGATACGGTCCTTTCGAATAGCATGTAACGCAAAAATTATTAAATATTGTACTAAAAGTTTTGAAATAAGTAGTAGTATTTTGGTATTTACATATGATATGATTCGGTACTTAAATAAACATTAGTAGGGTACTATATTGGTATTATGTTTAGTACCTAGATGATAAAATTTATTGACATACCAAATTCATTTTTTGAGAACAATTTAAAAAGCTCTGAAATCCTCGAGACTTGAAGTTTAGAACAATACAAAATAATACCCGAAATCACAGAATCTTCAATCCTAAGTCTAAAACCACGTACAAAACTCCCTTCATTACACTTTTGCCAAGTATCCCACATCCCAGTTGACTTAGATTCTGAATTTTGTAATAAAAGACCACCATAGTATTTACTTTCAAACTGATGTACACAAAGAGTGGTGGGGTAAAAACTGGACAAAATGTATAAAATCACAAAATATTTGCTAAGAATAGCTTGAGGATGATGAGTAAGAACTTTACCCATGATCAGACTCCATTTAAATCAAAATTTTAGATTCATATTGGCCCGGTCACAAAAGTCTCTTACTCAAATAAAAGTAAAGTATGACTTACTTCTTATTGAGGATAACAAAAACTAACTTGTGCTTTTCGATTGCAAAAACTAA